>JAAGKR010000211.1:0-37500 GCA_011419295.1 Clarias macrocephalus | reverse complement strand
ACACAAACACACTACTGCTCGAAAGATAGATCGGCAGCTCTATTCTGAGCTTTGTTTTTTTTTTTTTTTTTTTCTTTTGTATTCCTGCCATATCTCTTCTGAATAGCGAACATAGAACAGCTGTACAATATGTATAAGATATTTCTGCTCTCTGCAGTATTATTAACACAATCTTGTACTCAGATGGAACACTCTGTATTGTCGATGGCTTTGTATAGGGTGTTCAAGAAATTTCAAGCATTCCATAATGGAATTTTAACTCCAAATTGTTCTTCAAAAAGAGGTGAAGAAGTTCTTCACTGCGTCTATGCAGCGTGATCCAGCCAAATAAGCAACCGATTTCACTAGCCGATTTCTGTTAGGTTCCTTACAGTGAAAAATAAACCGGAATTCTAAAAACGTCTCCACTCTCCACGTAGGCCATGTCTGTATGAGATTGTATTTCTGCTCTGACTCATTTCTTTTCTTTATTCCTCATTGCTACTCCAGTACAAAGATTAGGACTGCAAGCATTTAGCCTTTGCTCACTAACTTTCCTTCATCTTCCATTTCTTCTCCTCTTGTTTTGTTTTTTCTTTTAGACAATGCCACTGATAAAGTCTACATCATGATGGAGGCCAGACTTGGGGCGCTGTTCAAATCGGAGAGCGAATACACCATCCTGGAAAAGTGAGTTTCCGAATACAAAGTTTACATGAACGAGACTCTTGCCAATAAATGCCCCCCCCCCCCCCAAAAAAAGATGTAAAATCTTAAAATCTTCTATCACAGTTCATAGTATTGTTAAAATGTTATTTCTCAGTGTGTGTGAGGATAATCTAATAGACTAGACCCATGCACAGATAATGTGTCTCTTCACATTGTAATGGTGTTTAATTAGGATTGGGGTAAATGCAGACGCCAAGGGCAGAGTTAAAATACTCCAATAATTTGAACAACAATCTCTCACTCACTCGCTCATCATTTATACCACTTTATCTTGTGTACATGGTGGTGTAGGGCCTGGAGCCTATCCCAGTAGACTTGGGGAACAAGGCGGGGTGCCAATCCATAGCAGGGCACACGCACACTCATATTGGGGAACACCAATTATACTAATCTGCATGTCTTTTGGAATGTGGGAGGAAACCAGAGTACCCGGAGGAAACCCACCAAGCACGGGGAGAACATGCATGAACTCCTTGCGCACAGAGGCGGGAATCGAACCCGGACCCCGGAGGTGCAAGGCGTCCGTGCTAACCACCGCCATGTACAACAATCTATCAAGATGAAATCTAGTAAACTTTCCAGGAAATTATTCGGCATGCTCATGTGTGAACTGACGCCAATGCGTTACAGGAAAAAACGATAGTATCTTCTCGCTCTCGTGACGGACTTGCATCATTTGCGGTAGCTGATCCACATTAAAATAACAGCAGAAAAGAAAATCCTGAAGTCATCGAAATGGAAGAAAAAGGAGAAATGTCTGGAAGTTGGAACAGTTTGGCGATGAGACAACAGTTGGCCGTTTGTACCGTATACAATTATTGGTCCGTGAGGAATCTTAATATTTATGCAGGAATCATTAGCATGCTAAAAATAATTGATAGTGTATGCTGGATTTGTTTATATTACGTTCTGTGTAACAAGACTTGCACATCAAACATGAAGGCCTGCATCCAGATAAAATAGCGTTTGAAATCTATGCAAGATTTCTCGGTGGTGTATAATTTTCTGCCTTACCAGACTTTCATCACAAAATGAATCCAAATGAAATTATCTTGGAAATTAATCCCCTCTGGCAATGAATCAGGGACAAATCAAAGTCCTTTTCACATCGTGTCCTATCGCTTTGACAGGCTTCTGACAGAATTTCTGCTTTCACAGCACGTACAGTAGGATCAGCCCTGCAGGCTTTTTCACACCAGATCGCCTCTCACTAATGAAAACCTGCTCCTGTTTGCTCTGACTTTCTACTGCAGGGAAATGTTTTTTTTTTTTTGTGACAGTAGTTGGGAAAGGGTAATTCGCTCATGTGCTTCAAACATCACGTACTAAAATTTCAGAGTATAAAAAACAATTTTATAATAACAATAGGAAAAAAGAGAAAAGTATGTAGTCAGTGAGAAAACCGAACTTAGCTCTGGTCATCTTGGAAAAACAACTGTAGGCCAAACTAATTGAAACCCCATGTAATTTCAGGTGATTGTTGTGTTTAATCAGATATGAAGATTGCAAATTATTCCGTTCGATTCTATGTATAGGATTCCATATTCAAAAATGTTTTATTTTTGTCGAACAATGTTGGACACAGACAATGCCTCCTTCACTGCAGCTGTCAAATGAAATGTATGTAATGATCATTCATATTCAGAATTCATGTGTTCCACATTGTATTTTTAGTTTTAAATCAATATAGTCATGTTAACCTCTGAAATGTTTAACTATTAGAAAAGTACGGCCAATTTTTTTTTCTCTCACTGAAGACATTTGTGCAAAATCAAAAGATTCAAATGAATCGATAGTTCAGAATTTCAGTTTTCATTTCATGTTTTAAACAACCTCTGAATATGACACCATTTGTTTAAACCCACCAAATGTTGGGTTTATGACATGCATTTATGTATTACTTGAAACAATGGCGTTGTCACAAAGCAGATTTTCAAAATTATTGATATAAATTAGAAATAAATTTTCAGTTATAATTTTCAGTGCATCACTGATGAACAATGGATTGTTGTTAGATTGATTATAATATTGGCTCTAAAAGTTTTTTTTATTATTATTTTTTTTTATGAACGCTGTGTTTTGGTTTATTGGTTAGCACTGTGGCCTCCAGTTGCACCTCCAGGTTCCAGGTTTGATTCGTGCATCAGGTCTGTGTGCATGGAGTTTGCATGTTCTCCCCATGCTTGGTTGGTTTTTCTCTGTGTACTCCGGTTTCCTCCCACAGTCCAAAGAAATGCAGTTTAGGCTAATTGGCATTCCCAAATTTGCCCGTGTGTGAACATGTGACCAGGGTGTACTCCAAGAGGCTCCAGGCCCCCCGTGACACTTTTATACAGGATAAAGCAGTAGAGATGATGAGTGATGAGTGATTTTGTTTCACCTGTGAGGTTTTGCAATTTTTGTTAAAAAAGACAATCCGGCATAAACACCAGAGAGCTGCCCATCGAAGAAAGACAATAAAAACTGGAATCTACTAAAAAAGAAAGAAAGCACTGACGATGGAAACTAACGATGGAAATCATCATCAGCGCTTGATGGTATCACACGTCCACCTTTCAAAGAGTAGAAATTTGTAGGCCAATGCAACAAGATGCAAATCATTCATCAGCAGTAAGAATCAGATTCCAGATTGGAATTTGCAAAGAAATACAGAGAGGAGCCACAAAAGCTACCAAAATGATGGATAGACAAAAGTGTGGAGAAATAAATGATTCTGCTCATAATCCAAAACATATAAGCTCATTAGTCAAGCACTGTGGAGGTAGTATCATGGCTTAGCATTGCATGGCTGCTTCTGGAATAAACTCACAAATCTTTATTAATGATGCAAGTCATGATAGTAGCAGCAGAATGAATTCCGAAGACTGCGGAAACGCCGTGTGTGCCAATTGAAAGAAAAATGCGTCCAATTTCATCATGCGGCAAGACCACAACCCAAAACGCACTGCCAACACAACAACTTCAAGAAACACCTGCCAGTCACATGCTCCAATTTTTCTCATCACCTGATTGAAATCAGAGGGTTCAAATAGGACGTGCCAAGTCTAAATATCAGATAATAAAAACTGAATCCAAATCTCATTTGTGTGCATGAAGAAAAAAAGAGGTCTTGTCGTTTCAATACTTTTGGAGAGAACTGTGTTTACTGTGGACTATGGAAATTATGATCTTTCACCCTTAATGTAATTGATGAGTCAGGAGCCAGAATTTGATTTGTTAGTGGGTTAAGGGCTAATCCTGCTACATTAGCAATTAAGAGAAGACAGTAGCTACCATTGTGCATACGTGACTGCTACATGAATACAAGTTATTCATCAAACCAATGACTATACTTTTTCCCTTATAATTTATGGCAGTGCATTTTATTACGCTCAAAAAATATAGTAAAGTCTGTTGTATATTATAATTGGACCGTAATTGTGTAGCATACATTTCATGGCACTCATTTGTCTTTTTCAGGTTTCCCGGCAAGACTCTGAAGGGAAAACAATACAAACCTCTTTTTGAATACTTCATCAAGGTGAGCTTTAGTAAAAGGTTTTTGTTTTGATGACTCTTTTTTCCGTGTATATGCCTTGTTGATTGTCTACATCCCCCCAAAAAGTCTGTAGTGCGCACTCCAAGACCAATACTGATGATGAGGATGGTATAAAATCATCAAATTGTGTATAAAACAAGGGCTGTTCCGAAAGTAATGCAAAAGTGGGCATAGCGTTTTAATCAACTGACACTTGTCATTTAAATTGCGCATGTTGGTAGAGTAACCACTGCTCTGTACAAAGGTACTACTCAGCATAATGTAGTCTTTGCACCATTGGTGAACCCAGTTATCGAATCTTCTTTGAAAATCTGCGTTGTCTCAGTTGATGGTCTCCCACTGTGTGGTTCGTCTTCGATGTTGGTTTCCGTTCTTTAAACTCCTTTATCTGTCTGTACACATTGCTCTTCTGTAAACATTCTGTAGCGTAGTAGGAAACCAACTGCGACAAAGAGGATTTTTGGTGCAAATCCATGACTTATGATGGAGACTATGTTGTGTAGTATGTTTTGTGTAAAAGAAGTCTACCAACATGTGCTGTTTGAATGTCAGTTAAAAAGCACGTTATGCCCACTTTTGCATTACCTTTGGTGTAGCCCTTGTACTCAATTAACATGTAATCAATTATTAAGTTTAAAAAAAAAAAGAAAAAGGGTAGTCTTCATACCTTCATACCTACAAAAGGTATATATTATTATCCTATGTAGTTTTATAAATGTTCTAGTCTCTTGGTTTCTTGTGAATCACTGAATACCTTTTGTGCATCCTGAAACCTTCAAACCAAATCATATTGTGACGTATGATGCAGTGTTTTCAATATGTACTACCAGCAAGCAGCCATCTGTCTCTTCCTCGTACACATTTCACACTGCATATACACAATATTGAGCTATCCACTTAGCAGCTTGTGAACATGGTCTGAGATATAGGTATCCAAAGCTGGTGATTGCCTCCTTTCATTATTTTCTACCTCAGTGAGCGAGTTTCGTGTCTATTACAAACACTGCTCGCTGCCTTTCCATTGACTGAATAACATAGATGGTATTTGACTCCCCCGACATTCCCTGAGCTGAATTCAGTATGCCCCATGCTTGGCTGAAAGGTTTAGACGCCGGTTTCATTATTGGATGCAGTTCAAGATCTGATGGTGTTAGCTGTGGATGGTGTTACATGACCCACAACACTGCTATCTCAGTCGCTATGCCCCAGTGCATAAAGGTTTTATCAGTGAGTTTAAGGAGAGATTTGGATACACCCAATCTCACCTGTGCCCTAAAACCCCTAAGATTTTCAGCTTGGTTTATGGAGGTGACTGACGGAGAGTACGCAATCCCTTCCCTGGGTTCAATTCCCAGCCAGTACCCAAACCCCAACCACTGGATGCCATGCCCAAGCCTGGGTAAAACGGTTGGGTTGCGTCAGGAAGAGCATCCGGGGTAAAACCTGTGCCAATTTGTTGTGCCGATCGAATGGTCCACTGTGGCGACCACTCAACGTGAGCAGTCCAAAGACTAACAACGGTCAATCTTATGCATCACTCTTTTGCCTCTGTTTTTCCAGCTGTTTTGTGGTGGTCACATTACAAAATTACTCATCTCTTCTACCAACTGCACTTTTTTCTTCCTCTGTCCTCTAGGACTTTCTAGTTAGCTCGTGAATAATGCCATGTTCAGATTTTACAGTTTTTAAAGTTGTTCATGCAGTGTAAGATATTTGTAACTATTTAGCATTGTTCCTTGTTCACTTCCAGTTGTTGTACATACAGTATAATAAATTGTACCACTTTATGCACTGCATCATCTTTGTTCTTTCTCTTTTTTTTTTTCCTCCAGTGTAAAGAGAACGGAGCCTTTTCTGTCGTGCTGGATAACTACGTCCGTGAGGAGGAGGGAACAGGAGTGGTTCATCAGGCGCCCTACTTTGGAGCTGTAAGTTTGTGTCTCTAGGGCACAATTAGCCACTTGTAATATCTATGATGTGCTGTGTGGAGCTTGTCTTATGATTTTGCTTCTGAGAGCGATTTACATTGGAAGATCCGCAAAAATCTCCTATATTGGTGAGCCCAGGTGAATTGTAGCCTGAGTTACTTCTTCTTAGCTGACAGGAGAGGCACCTGGTTTGGTTTTCTGCTGCTGTAGCCCATCTGCTTCAAGGTTTGATGTGTTGCGTAATCAGAAATGCTCTTCGACATACCTCGGTTGTACCGTAATGTTATGAGTTACTGTTGTCTTTCTGTCAGCTTGAACCAGTCTGACCATTCTACTCTGACCTCTGACTTTTTTTTTTTAAATAACTGTAGGATATTTTCTCTTTTTACAAATCTCTGTAAACGAGATATGTTGATGCTGAAAATCCCAGTAGATCAGCAGTTTCAGAAATACTCAGACCAGCCCACCTGGCACCAACAATGAATGTCACATTCAAAGTTACTTAAATTACGTTTCTACCCCATTCTGATGCGTTAAATAGATCGACTTGACCTGTCTAAATGCCTTAACGCATTGATTTGCTGGCTGTTTGAGCAAACCCACATAAGGAATCAAATACAAATCCATGTATTTACTTCAAGAGTTAGATAAGGTAAGGATGAACCAACTTGGAAATATCTGTAACACTAACTAACTCCTGTGGAGCTAATCATGCTAACAATGCTAATTAGCTACCCCTGGAGGTTATAGCTTACAATGTCATGAGAGCTCATTAGTAAAAAAAAAAAATGATATTGAAAGTACTCTTGATCATTCTTTTAAATTAGTAAAAACCAAAATATCATGTGATTTTTAATGTGAGAGAAACTGGTTTTCAAGCACAAAAAAATGCTATATAACTCCAGAACACTAGACAATGAAATACTGACTGATCTTGCCTCATCTTGCGCTCCTTTCAAGTGGAGGAATAAAATATGTCACTTCATTTTATTCGATTTTTTGATCTTGAGGGGAAAAAATGGCTGCTCACATAGCAGTGATGTGCTGTGTGGGTTTGTGACATATGGCAAAGTTGTATCGTTCACTTTATGCCTGAGATTTAAGGAAACACTGTATTTACGTTCTTAAAATTGTACAAATGTAAAATCATGTATACAAACAAACGAACTCTCTTTTTTTTAATAGGACGATTATCGTGTGTGTATGGAGTATAATATCATCCAGCGAGACTCAGCACCCATCTGCCCTGTGGATTCGTCAGGCTGTTTCACCGCTGAGGTCACACACTTTTCAGGCCAGTATGTGAAGGTATGTGTGTGTTCTCAGTCTGCACAGAATCTAATTTATACTTAGACTGTAAAGTGTCAGAAAAGAAGGAAATAAGTGTGGAGTGTTGTCAGATTAATCTTGCCAACTTTACAGTTTTACTATATGTATAGCATGTCTGTACATTGTCGCAGTTCTAAACAGACTTTATCATTCACAAAAAAATTTGCTGCTACCACACAGAATGCGCGACAACATGCGAATAGTTTAGTAAGTTTATAAAGGAACAGAGCTGTTTTTCCACCTTAAAATAAAAAAATTATTCTAGAGTCATGCATGATGATGCATAATTTGCCACACGAACAAATAACGATATATAACTGAATTTATTATTTATTTGTTTTTACCCTCATTTCTAATGCTTTGCATATGGGCATTGGTGGCTCAGTGGTAAGTTTTCTAGCCTGCCATGTAGGTTTAGTTCCCAGCCAATGCCCAAACCCCAGCCACCGGTCCCAAGCTCGGATAAAATGGGAGGGTTGCCTCAGGGCATCTGGTGTAAAACCTGTGCCAAGTTGTTTGCAGATCAGAGGGACTGCTGCGGCAATTCATCGACAGGATCAATATACTTTCATAGACAGTACATCTGCACAGCTGTATTGGTTTATTGTTTGTACGTTCAAGTCCGAGAGTATTATACACTAATGAGTGACATAAAACGCAACGTTAGAATTTATTACCATGTAGAATCATGACAGAATATGGCCTTTTCTATTACTATGATTAGTAATCGTACTGTAATATTAATATATTCTTACAGCTTCAGCCATTGATGTTGTGTTACAATTGCAATAATGACAGCTGGGAGATTTCAGCTTGAAGCTGTTTATGATCTTGGATGTGAAAATATGTCGTTTCTATGGAAACACTCACAATGGCGTCAAAGCTTTTTACTAGAAAGCTGACCTTTGCTATTTATTCTGCATAAACCCCCCTCAGCAATGAAACAGAAATAAAGAATAGTTAATTGACATGTCCTACAGAAATCTGGACTTTATACTCCTGTCTGCTTCATTTGTAGACTCTGTTGCTTTGTGTATCTACAGCGTGATGCCACACTATCAAAAACCCAATCTAGGAATTAAAAATTTTAACAATTATTTAGTCCTGAATTTTCTGTGAAAAGAAAAATAAGTTGAGAGAGAGCATTTCTTAAAATTAAATCCAGCCATGGGTATTGAATATTGCTTTCAGAGATGGAATCTGTTTAATTAGTATGCTTTTTAAATTTTTTATTTTTATTTTTATGTGAATGCATCGCTTCTGAAACGATAAAATGGTGTTTACTCAGATTTACCTAACTGGTGATTTTTGCTTTTTTGATGCTGTAAGAAATACTTAGAATGATGATATCTGGAACATCTTGCTTGTATTGTACACGTTAAACATCAGCTTGAGATGCTTTTTGCAAATGAATATTGTTCAGGGAAAAGGCAGTTTGTAATGATTTGAAATAATCCTCGAGTCTGGCATGCTGTAAAGGTCTGCAGTGATTTCTCCTTGTGTTTGATTTTCAAAAAGCCACCATGGCATGGCGAAGTGCTTCGGGGATACTCTTTGATCCGAAAGCGTTTTATTTATTTTTTCCCAGCATTGATCAAGGTTAAGTGTCTCCTCTTTGCCCCTTTCAGGATGCGGACAAAAACATCATTAAGTGGCTGAAGGAGAATGGACGGCTGGTCAACGCGAGCTCTTTTAAACATAGCTACCCTTTCTGCTGGAGGTAAGTGTGGGCAGAGGAATCATCTTCTGTGTATTGATTTACTTTCCAGCCTTTAATAGTGTTTATAAACAAATATTTATATCGGCAAATAATTGACAGGCTTATAAACTGTTATTATTGGGATATTATTTCTAATCATATAAGTAGTGCTGGCTGAATAGTTAAATCTCAAGGTTACTGATCAGAGGGTTGGGCATTCAAGCCACCTTTGAGCCCTTGAGCAAGGCCCATAACCCTCTCTGCATCAGGTGCGCCAATATCGTGGCTGACTCCAGCCTGTTTTCTGATGCCAGCTTTCTCACAAACTGCTAAATGTGAAGAATCATTTTTCACTATGCTGTACCGAAAGGTCTTGAGTCACCCATCATTTCTTCATATATTCATTTATGCATATTGTTGGTTGTTTATGTAACAATCTCAGCAGCAACCTCATTTTCCCTCTCGTCTGTTACAACCACTCAGCATTCAGCATCACCAGTATACTAGTCACTGGCCTGATCATCCGTTATCATCTGCATCTGTTTCTCACTGGTTCATGCCTTAAGTTATACGGTTTTTATGCTTGACTGATTCATGGGTCACTGTGGCTTAGCAAATAATAATAAAAAAAACATTCTTCTGAAACTGGTCGGGTACAGGGACCGGACTGAAAATGAGAGGCAAAAAAACATCCTGCAGGACGCCCGAAGAGTCCATTAATATAAAAATGCAAGACAGTCTGGCTCTTTGGAAGCAAAATATGAGGAAGTGTAGAGGTACTCAAGATTCATGCACACGTATGGCCTTCATCTTCCGCTCCTCTTATACCATGAGCATGGAAAATAGTCATTTCTTTTTGACCACCAGGTGTTCCTTAATTCCTTACACTAGAGACGCCTAAAATGTAAATCTGGTCAAAATCAGTGTGCTAATCCTAAGTAAACAAACAAAATATGACCATGACAACGATTACAGGATAATTACCAGGACAGTAATTACTGTACGCCTTGCTGCCAAGCTGCAGAATGACAATAAGAAACACAACGCAGCTTTCCAGAACATTTCGGTTTAGATGCTGAATGTATAAGGAAAATCCAGATGAGATGAAACCTGGGAGATATCTGATAGTGAGATCATAAACCTTCACTCCACTGTAACTGTGCACACTAAAGTCAGACAGTACTGGATGTTTAAAAGTTAATTAAAACTTGTTGTTGAGTTGTTTTGTTCAATTTTAGTTTTGTAGCTATTAAGAAAATAAATTAATGCTAAAGTTGCAGTCGAAGTATTAACTAAGCTTTAATTAAAAAGAGGGAAATGCTGTGTAGGCTGCAGCGTACACTAACGCAGAGCCAAATCTAACGTTTTTGCAGAATAATGCTTGGAACAGCATGGACACTGTAAAGGATTGCAATTCTCAAAAAACAAGAAATACCCAAGACTTTTCTTTAGTTGATAATATAATGAGTTTTGTAGATTTTTGCCAATTTTGTAGATTTGTGCAGACACTTTGTGTGGGTGGGTGGGTGTGAGGGACACTTTGTGGGGGTGTGAGGGTGAGTGTGTGTGTGGGTGTGTGTGGGTGTGTGTGGGTGTGTGTGGGTGTGGGGGGTGTGGGGGTGTGTGGGGGTGTGTGGGGGGTGTGTGTGGGGGTGTGTGTGTAGGTGTTGGGGTGTGTGTATGTGTATGCGTGTGTGTATGTCAAGCTAAAGTAAGAGGGAGAGGAGGAATGAGCCCGTCCCCTCTCCCTTTTCACGTCTTAAATCAGTAACTCTTCCTCCTCTCTTATTTGAGTTTCACACACACGCACACTACCATGAACACAGTTTTATCTGGAAAATAAACAAAAATTCTCTCCAATGACACTTGAATGAGCGCAGACTAACAGAATCACTACTGTAACGTAAAATTAAACAAAATAACCTGCACTTTACCTTTGAAAAGAATCGCGACAGAGCAGTGTTTCTGTGTAGTGTGTGTGTGTGTGTGTGTGTGTGTGTGTGTGTGTGTGTGTGTGTGTGTGTGAGAGAGAGAGAAGGCGAGAGGAGGAGGGGTGTGTGTGAAGGGACACGGAGTTCAATGACGCGCTCGCACACAGTGCACGCTGCACGCTGACAGAGAGAGAAAATGGATCTTTAACCTCTCTAAAGAGACTTGCTTTTGCTTTACACGCGTGCACACATGTATTATAATAAACAGTACACACATGCATACAAACACAAAATAAAATATTTTTACGCGCACACACGTGGTCAGTGTTATAGTAAACAGTATATTCGTGCACGGATGTTGATTATACCAGTTAGAGACGCGCACTAAGACCGAGCAGAGGAGATGATTACCCACAATTCCGCAGCGCAAGAGAGAGAAAAACCATTGGCTCAGTTGTGATCAGGTGACGCTCGGCGTCAAAACAAGAAGCGCATACATACTACATGATACTCAGTACTCGTAAACCAAGACTTGCTTGTTTTTCAAGTCAATTTTTTTTTCTGAATCTTTGCTCGTCTTGCGGAACACACGCAAACCGCGTTACTCGCAATCCGAGGTTCCACTGTATATTGTTAAAACAGACAATGATGCTTAACGACAATGATATATAACCTCATTGTGGTTATACTGTACAATGAGGAGAAACCAACTTGTGGAATACATGATGGAGGGACCAACTTGGTAACACATTCAGCACTGTATGCTTAAGCTATATCACATGAGAGGGAGTGCTGTTGTACTGGATATCAGCACGGCAGTGACGCCGTCGAGGATGAGGATTAGGGATTCAGCCTTGTGTTAGAAGCTACTTAGCTTTGTAACTCGCATTACCTGTGAATAAAACAACACAGACTGTTCAGAGGTGTATTTGTAATAACTTAGAAGCAATTACTAAGAGGAGAAATTGTTATTTAAGATGGCATGGCATAGTCAGATGTGTTTTCTTGCTGAAAGTGCTTCTGTGACTGGTTTTGAGTGAGTGTTTTGTCAGGCAGCTGCTCTTCACTCTTTCCAGTACTGTAGACCGTATCGACGCAGACCGAACCGACGAATTTCACCTATGATTTTTCTGACTGGTGAAAGGGTCAGATTACAAATTCCTTTACAAACATGAAGAATTAGCTACAGGTAATGAAATTGCTCTTGATGGCCGAATCGATTATGGTCATGTGAGTGAGCCATCAAAAAAATCTGCAGAAAAATAGTGCACTATAGTAATGGGATGACTGACCGTTCAGTACAATCACTTTTGAATCGTGTTTACAACGCTGCATTCTTCATTAAACTTTCAGGCGGTTCATCTCTTTGCAAATGTTTTTTCCCGAAGTCTGTGCATAACTTTCCCCGTCTGACCTTGCTGGTTTAAGCATCATTAAATCGGCGCCGCATGCAGCATAAAGAAAAGCATTGATGAGAAAGAGAGGCCACTTAAACATCAGCATATCTTGCTCAATACAGTACGTCCTCGGCTGCATCAGCACTCACAATAAGCCTCATCCTAAACTTGTCGTAAGCACTTAATCACCTCTTCTTCCCTATTGATTAATATGTCTGATATTAGACTCTGCACACTCATTAATTTACCAGCTGCGGTTTAAGTTGAGGACAAACCGCAGCTCAGGAGAGGAGATGCTGCTTTTGTAGAATTTTGTAAAAGTTTGATAAGAATTTGATAAGCATTTAATTCTGATCTACTTTATTTAATCGGAATTCTCCAGAATTTTCATTTAGAATTCCAGTAGCTTAGGCTGCACTCGTACCGTATACACAGGGAAAAATTGATACTTCCTTTTTTTGGTAATTGGTTTAATATTACACTGCAAATAATTTGAGCAGCCAGGAAGGAAAAATCTCAAAAATTTTGAATTTCAGGAAAAAAGTTGCTAAAAAGCAAAAAAAAAAAAGGTCATTTGAACGTGTTTCTATGAAGTTAAGACACTGAATAAAAGTGGCCAAAGAAAATATTACCACACAATTACACCAAATGAATAGTTATTGTATTGTATGACCCTGTCTCCCCACTTAAACCCCTCAAAATTAGTAGGATATATTTATTTTGTTTCCTTAGTGCTTTATTCACTGCTAACAGAATATAATTTTATATCACACCCCGATGGTTTGCATGACCTCACATCATTGATCCTCCCCTGCAGCCTCCATTAAATCCTCCATCCATTTCATCACTCAAAAGATCAGCCCTGACCTTTTCACACTATTTTTTTTCCTGTGGTGTAGTTGTAGTGTGTTTTCTCTCAATGCATTATCCATTAAGAAAAAAACAAATCGAAGTGCACTAGTCACTGCTCTACCACTTCTGCGATTAAGTTGTGATAGGGACATGGTAAGACTGCTGAGCATGAAAATAGTCCGGTGTTGTACATTTTGTTGTTTTGAAAGCATCACCTAAGTTTTTAATAGTCTATTCTATCTTTCTGACTTTGCCAATGTGAACACAACACTAAAAGTGACCAAAATATGCCGTTTATTATTTTTTATTTACATGTCATAATGCAATTACAATATTTTCCATGATGTCTATCAAATAATCTGATACAGATGTAAGTGTAATTTGGAATAATGACTGTATTTTTGAAAAATAATTTCTGGCAGGTCCGACACACCGCTGATCTACAAAGCTGTGCCCAGCTGGTTTGTGAGAGTCGAACACATGGTGGACAAACTTCTGGAAAACAACGCAAAATGCTACTGGTGAGACTCTAAGACTATATATTATATCCTATTGTACTATGGGGTATGAAGTTGTGGGCATTGGGGTAGATTTCTCACCTGCAATGCTAAATGTCTGGGTTCACTTCCCAAACCACAGACAGTGAATGCAGTCAGGATCTAAGCCCGGAAAAAAGCGTGAGGGTTGTGTCAGGATAAATCAACCTGTGCCAAGTTGTGTTCAGATCGGATGGTCCGCTGCAAAAGACCAATAACGAAATGAAGTATGACGTCATTGTGTTGCTGATTTGTTTTTATTAAGAATATTTATTTTTAGCTATTCATTATTCAGCTAAGATAAAAAATCTCTGTAGAAAGTTAAGCCCTGGCTAAAACCAAGATCTGGCTAAGTAAATCAAATGAACACAATCATATTAACCTTGATACGGTTAAGGTATAGATAAGTTTTCAAATGAATACAACATTTCATATATAATAAAATTTCATATAAAATGTGTGTGTTATTGTGCTTGCATGCTTAATATGAAGCACCAAGGTTTTTTTTTTTCATGTTGCTTTCCATTTGTTTACATCAAAGCAAAACCAAACTCGCATGGGGTCACATGGCCCCAACATAGGGTGGCTATAAATGAAACTCATAATCTCATTTGTTGTTTTATTCTAATATTTTTATTACAGATTATTCGGTTGATTTTGCATATTTTGAAAAGTTACTTTGCATCCGGGCACAGTATGAATCAGTCATGCCTTCTGTGAAACAGGTGAAAGTATTTTAATTTCACAGCTAGATCTTAGCAATATATCAACATATTCTTATGTTGGAGCAGTCCTATGTTATTAATCTAGAGTTTAAAAAGATTCTTGTCAAGACTTGGAGTTGCCGAAAACTCACAATGTTTATTTGACCTATTTATTCAACTTGGTAAATGTGAACCATACCAGTATATTTCTAGGAAGTTTTACATTATTAAAGATTATTTATTGCATCTTGGTCATGACCATAGCTAGGTATGAGGACCGCCCAATTTATATGTTGAAGTGGTGTATAATTGTCAAATTCAAAATGGAGTCGTATTATGAAAAAAAGAACTTTTTCCAAGTCTCTTGTATCAGCAGTGATGAGCGCTTCTCTAACGAGCTCAGAGCACATGGATGTATTCTGTTTGGTGAAAGAAATATTTTTGTTTCTTTTAATTTAAGCTGCTTGAAACATTAAATAGTGCTAGTACTAAAAGTTGTATCGTGCCATTTTATACTTCAGAACTTTTCCTGTATCTCATCGAACCCTAGTTTTTAAGTGAGTTTATGAATAGCAGAATGTCGACCGCTACTGTGTAATACATCTCGGGAATATTGCGCAGACATAAAAGGACACTTCATTTAAGCACAATATGAACAGAGACTTGGAAGTTCGCGTTTCCGCTTCAGGTGCTGGTCAGCGTACTTTATTTCCCATGAGGCTGCATTTAGGCCATTTCGCTCTAATGTGACTGTCGCTCTGAAATTAATCACCCGCAAGGACGGAGAGATAGGGGAGGAGAAGGACGAGTGGAGCATCGTAATGGTGGGATCGTACTGCAGGTTTAGATCTCTCTGTCTATATTAATTCTCTGTACACTCTAGTGCTTTGATAATCGATCATACAATAAATTTTTGGTCTGAGGTTTGCATTTAAAATT
Source organism: Clarias macrocephalus (assembly GCA_011419295.1). Classification (NCBI taxonomy): domain Eukaryota; kingdom Metazoa; phylum Chordata; class Actinopteri; order Siluriformes; family Clariidae; genus Clarias; species Clarias macrocephalus. The sequence goes on along the minus strand of JAAGKR010000211.1, from coordinate 21,939 downwards.
TTTTTTATTACGTGAGTGGAGTGCTGAGGCTAACACAGAAAGCATAATGCGCGTCCATAATGGGGTAACCACATGGGTAATTTAAGCCAGGGGAAAAGTAAATATCACATCTTGGCATGAGGAAAACACAACGGACAGCAGTTGCATTGACGTTTAGTTTATACTGAGTGACAAGGATGTTTGGAATGAACACATGTTCTGACCTGAGCTTTTCCTTTTCTTCAGACATTCAGATGGAAAGCTTACTGAACGTATGGTGCTTCAGGATGCTTTTACAACATTCGTTCCTTCTTCCTTAGTAACTGCCTGCTCAGAGTCATGGTGCTTTAAATCAGCCTACTAGTTTAACATTTTGGAAAATTAACCCAACGTAATTGTTTTAGAATTTTTTTTAGGAAATTATTGCAAAAATAATATCTGAGAAAACAGTGCGCGCAGTGGTGAAGTGCTCGCTAGTTCGATGCTGTAGCCTCCCGCAGCTATTGCCTGAGCTCTCTCAGCGGGGTGGGATGAGAGGCACTGAGGCGTCTGTGAGCTCACGCAAGCGGAAGGAGCGGATATCGCTGTCCTCCGGTACGCGAGCAAGCAGTTTGAAAAGATGTGGTCAGCTGGCGTCAAATGATTCGGAGGAAACACATGATGGTCTTCGACCCTCCCTGACTGGTGGTAGTAGCCTTAATGTGGGAGTCCCTTAGCGATGGAGGAATTGGATACGACTAAATTAGAAAAAAAAAAAGAACAACAACCTTCAGACACCTTAAAAACTGGCAGTAGAATTTGCTATTGACAGTCTGGCCCAAAGGGACGAATTTCTTAATGCACAATGCCATGAATGTCAAAAAAGACGACGAGCATGCACTTGGTCGAGCTGCGGACCAGCCTCGCCGTTGTGGAGATGTGGCTCTTCCATTATAAAGACTGTTGCTTCGTCTCAGTGTTGTACCTATACACAAGTTTTGTCATCGGTAATGACCATGACATGAAGGACGGGTCATCCATGCGTCCATCCATGAGTTTTGGTCAGACTTTGATGCGAGGCTTCTGCGTCAGCAACCTAGGGGTGAAATTGGCAGCAACACTTGAAGATGATCATGAGTCAGAAGTTGCCAATGATTTCGACATTTTCAGGGGTTGAGCTCGTTGAAGGTCTTGATGCTCTCTCGTCGTCTTCCAGTGGTGTTCCTCACGCCTGCCGCTCAAAATGCCTCGAACGACTTATTGCAGCATCACCGTAAACCTGCCGAATTATGTCACAAGTCCCTGCTGAAGATTAGCCCAGGTTCATGCAGAATTTCACATTCTCTCTTTGTTCTAACTTGCTGTCCATAATTAAATTGCAGACGTGGTAACGCACAGGGTCAGAGTAGCACCAATTGCACAGGTCCCGATATACACTGGACAATGTTTTTTGGCACACTGACTTAGGAAGGTTGGTGCTCCCTGTGATGTTGCGGGCAGACTCGTACTGCCATCTGTGGTTATGTTATACAAAACTAGTCTTGATACCATCTTATACATGTTTAATTGAAACAGTTATGATCTTGAGTGAAACGGGTCATATATTAATAAAAAAAAGTCTTTTTTTATTTAAAGCATAAATCTAAATGTGGATATTTTCCGAACTAAACAAGTAGAGATAGTAGCGTTACCTTACACTATGTATCAGCAGTATATCAGCACAACCGGCTCTAAATGAACGTTTCTTTTGCAGCTGGTAGATCCTGTAGATTTAGCAGACTTTCTGACTGTGCGCACTGAGTGAGTCAGCATGGCCAGTACTGTAATTAAAGTTTCTCCAGTGCCGAGGAACATGCTGCTCAGTCCGAGCTGTGTGCATGCGTGCGTGCGTGCGTGCGTGTGTGTGTGTGGGTGGCAGATTTCCCCTAGCCTGAGCCGAGATCCAGCACTTTCATTACGACTGTATGGTGCTGCAAAGGAGAATATAAATGTAAAATTATTACTGGTGACTTGTTTATGTGCCTGCATGTCTGACTGTTATATAGTACGTGATTTAATGTTATGTTTTAAATATAGATTTTGAAAAAGAACTTGCTGAATCATGTCGGATTGCCGATGTGCTGATTCTGCATTCTTCGCGTTAGGGGCATCGATGGAGATAAGACCGTTCAAGGACATGGGTCATACACAATCATCTGGGTTGAAAGTGCCCTCTTCCTATTGGTGTTAAATAATAAGTCCCCAGGATCCAGCACTAGAGAGCACACTTAACATTCTGCATCTGGTCCAGAAAGGCACAGCGAGAGACAGAGAGAGGGAGAAAACCATTAAATTGATCTATTGCCTGCTTAACTAGATAAGTTTGTACAAATGGGAATGAAGAGCTTGTTGCATCAGCGGGAGAGATTTGCACAGAAGTGTGTACGTATGTGTGCGAGTGTTTAGCAGGGTCGGTATTATGCTCCTGAAAAATGCAGCGGCTGGTTCTTTTATCCAAACAATCCAAGCATAACGCAGAGCAGTTGAAGGTTAAAGCCTTTTGTTTTCTTGGGATTCAACCTGAGCTAGAATCACAGTTCAATTTCTATCAAACATCATGTTGTACAAAGGCGTGTATTGTATTGTATGTTGTCTCCTAGGAATTTCTCTGCTGAATCCCTGTTATACTGTATATGTTAAAAGATGAACAAGACATTATGTTAAGGCATTTATTTTTCTTTCTCACCAATTCTTCCTTGCTTGATTGCTTTCTTTCTTTACAGGGTGCCGGAGTTTGTGAGGGAGAAGCGTTTCGGTAACTGGCTGAGAGAAGCTCGAGACTGGGCCATTTCCCGTAACCGTTACTGGGGGACGCCTATTCCGCTGTGGGTCAGCGATGACTTTGAGGAGGTCTGTGTCAAACAAGTCGAAATGAATAACTACATAAACAGGGGCGACATTTCGTTACTTTTTAGGAACGCCTCTGTTTTTTTCCAATTCCAAGTGAACCTGTTTTGGTGAGCCTGAGCATGTGTATATTTGCCATCAGTAAGGTATAGGTCCAAGGGGTAAGAGCGCAGGGTCAAGCATGATACAGTGCAGAGATGAGGTGAGGACATGACATTTTCTCCAAAACTCCCAAATTCTTTTGCCAAACTTTGTCCTGGTTCAAGACATTGATTATTTATTCATATCTGAGAACTATAAATTTAAAGAGAAGCAGTCAGTAGAAATGGCAGTGTACATAACAGTAGAGTTCGGGTCTCAAGAATCGGTCACAGTTAAGCATCTGCACTTTTTTTTCCCCCTTTTTTTTCTGTCACCTTTTCCATCTGAGGAGAACACATACTAAAATATTAACCAATCTAAATCCAATCCAAGTTAAAATCTTTTCTTTTTAATTTTTAATGGTCGTGACGGTCGTTTCAGTTTACCGGCTCCTTGTTCATTCCGAATTGGGTTGTTGGCGTCTTCGCAGGCTGACTTGGGCCTTTGGAAAATAAGGACAACGACCTGCTTCCTGAAAATAGCGTAATGAGTTGTTTCCAAGCGCCAATCTCTGGAGTGCTTCCGGACTCCCAGAGCGTTCGCTAGGCCAGAAAGTGGAGCTCTATCGTTCTCCAGCGTTAACTGGGCCATTTTACCTGAACAGGGACAACAGCCCAACCTCAACACTTCAGAAGAGGGCCAAACACTTTTTAGAGTACATAAACTTCTTGGCCTGTGTGGAGTCATAACACGTCCTGCTTTCAGATTTACTTTCATCAACAGGATTTTCTTCCTTATATGAGCCATAGGTGAAACATCCTGTAATGAAATAGCCTAGAGATTCCTTTATAGAGACAAGAAACTGATAGTTATTCAGCTGTGCGAATCTACCGATTTAGTATTCAATCCGGGCTTTGCTTTGTTTCCGCTCATGTACAGTACACGGTAAGTAGAAAATAGACCTGTTTCCTGCATCTACAAGGACAGAATTGGAAGTGTGAATCCTGTTCTGGAGGAAAACGAGCTTATTAGTGTTAGCCATGAAAAAATACACCTCATCACCCAGATATTTTAGGAAGTGTATTTTTGCAGTCTACCACATGTTACTGTCAGATATGGAGCGACTGTAAATGAAGAGCTTTATGCTCCTTCTCAGGTGGTGTGTGTGGGTTCCATTGCTGAGCTGGAGCAGCTGACAGGAGTGAAGGTTGCGGATCTGCACAGAGAAACGTAAGTCACATGATCATCCTTGTTCCGTGATACAAATCTAGCTCATTAAAGGAATCATTTGGCCAAAAACCAATGTTCATAAATTTGATTAGCCTTAATGTATTTATGTATCTCTTATACAAGACACAAACGGCTTTTCATTAGGTACACATCTGGACTTCCAGGGTTGGACCACGTTTATATTATATATACTGTATATATATATATAATGTGGAGCTGGAGTGCATTTATATTATTAATCATTAATTACACTCACCTAAAAACTCTTTCTGAGGTAAATATAGTGATTAAAAATGCGCAAACCTTTAAGTGGCTCTATTATTCGAAAATCACTTTATCATTTTATTACATTCTCCAGTGTGCATATACAAATAAAAAATAAAATAAAATCCCTGCTTTTTGTCCTGGCTGAGCCTTAAATAAGCCAATTAGGTTTTCCCCCTAATGTGACTTCATATAAGAGCTATTGCTCAGCTCCGCTGTTTCCTGGTGGGGTGTGGCTAAGTAGTACCTCATTTACATAAACACTAAAATAATGCGTTTGGAGAAGAAGTGAAACAGAGAGCATTCAGGATAAGAAGCAAGGAATTATCTGAGGGGTGTTTCACCTGTAATGATGGTAAAATATGGGACCTTTAAAAGAGATGAATGGTAATCTTGTGTCACACCGGTGTTTCCACAGGATAGACTGTCTAACCATTCCGTCCCGCCGTGGGAAAGGCGAGCTGAAGAGGGTCTCCGAGGTCTTCGACTGCTGGTTCGAGAGCGGCAGCATGCCCTACGCCCAAGTGCACTACCCATTCGAGAACAGGCGCGAGTTTGAGGACACGTTTCCAGCAGACTTCATCGCAGAGGGTATCGACCAGACCAGAGGATGGTGAGAGGTCACACACATGCTGCGTCATGCGGGGGCCATCGATTGACCTTCATACACAATTATACCGCAGTTAATGGGCAATGAGCTGAGCCCATTTTCATATTTGATTAATGCAGAATGACATGTCTGATTAGCAGAATAGGAATAAGGCATGGGTTTAATCTACTAGACCAAGAGCTTGTATTTTCTTGGATGTGGAGATCCCGGACTTGTTTTTTCAGACTGAAATAATTCTATAATTTGGACAGATCTAAGGAATAAGTCAGGAGGACCGTGCTTTATTACACCGAGGATTCTTCACAAGGGGGAGCTAGCGTAGCAGCACAGGGCGCCAGGCACACTTTGCCATTCTGCCTTCGGATGATAGAGCATGTTACCGTGGGTGTTGGTTAAAATAATCAGGTTGGGGTAGAGGCATGCGTAACTACATGACTCGCTTCCTCATCCTGTTCACACTACCACTATGGTATATTTATAGCATGAATATAGTGGCATTTGAACTCTGTGTCCATGTGAGTTTTAGAAGAAAGACACCAGACAGCAGACCTGGTGCAGCACTGTAGAGCTCGGTTAAGTGCGAGACTAAGAATAGACTAGGAATCTTTCGATCATTATTCTTTCTAATTAAACGACAGCACGTTAAAGGAACACCTTCTAATAATATCACGTTACGTTCTTCTTATAGAGAGTGTTTACTGTGGAAATGAATCGAGACACTGAACGATATTAATTAGTGCACGGTAGATCCGCGGTTTGTAATTTCGCCATCAGGTGAATAAGTACGTAGGCAGGCAAGTAGGTACAACTTTGTCGTTGCACAGTACAGGTGCAGTTTAGCATCTACCACAAGTGAAAGTAGTAGTGTGTGTGTCTGTAGATATGCAGGTGCAAATATTGGCTATGCCAATAAAATGAGGACTCTATGCAGTAACTACAGAACAGATAATGCTATGACATGGAAAAGGGAATAACCAGGAATATAAGCAGGTAATGCCCATAACAATTTAGCAGGTGGGAAATAATATACATGGAAGTTTTGAGGAATCCCTTAGTTTTTTTTTTTAGGAAAGTGGTATCATTTATTAAAGCATTCTTATCAGAAAATGTCTTATTTCTAAAATAGTTAGTGGATTTAATACAGTGTTGTGATAAGAAGATAATAGTAATAAATGGTTAAGCATTATTTGCTGAAATTTTTTTTTTATTAGATCTCGCAATCCCATAATTCTCTTCCAACCTAATATGAGATTCTGTAATTTTGATCACATTGTGATATTTCACGGGATATCATGCAACAAAAAGTAGCTTATTTATACATTTCTTTTTTTCCCCCCTAAGGTTCTACACGTTGCTCGTGCTCTCAACTGCCCTCTTCGGTAATCCTCCTTTCAAGAACGTGATCGTCAATGGCCTTGTCCTCGCAAGGTAACCGAGTTTGTGGGTGGTTTCTATTTTGGCGAAGGAAACATCCTGGAGGCAGAACTGTAGCGCTGATGACCTGGAAACACTTGCAGCATTTGTTAACGATGCGAATTCTCTCTGCAGCGACGGCCAGAAGATGAGCAAGCGCAAGAAGAACTACCCGGATCCGAACGCGATCGTACAGAGCTACGGCGCCGACGCACTCCGGTAAGGATCCAGCAGATCCGGTGTGACGCGCAAACAGAGTGAAACCTTTTTAATCACATCTCTGGAAGCGTGTGCCGGTGGAGAGTCCGGGGCCATATGGGATAATGAATAAAGCAGCGTTGCATCTGTGCATGTGAGGGAATTAGTTCCAGGAAATGCCTGCTTGATCATCGCCTGCTCCTTTTCATTTCAGCTTTTTGCTTTTAGTCTTGTACTCGCACTTGGATTTATTCATTGGTTGCTTTGGGTTCGTCAGGGCAGTTATGTAGAATTTAAGCACAAACCATTAATTCTACTTCGTACGATTTTTCAGTATTCTCTGAATATGGAGATGAGAAATGCTTCATGCATTTGTACATCAGTGCTCTAACCGAGCGCTTGCACACCATTGCTGTGACAATATAATCTAAAGAAAGCAGTTCTTGATGTCACTAGTTCTGTTCATGAATATTAGACCACTTCTCAGATCATTTTTGGGATCAATGTATAGTAATGTCATAAACATAACACAGGCAAAGACTGCAAAACAGATAAAGTGGACGCAAAAAAGGCCATTACTGTTTTTTTATATTAAAAAATGGAAAACGAGAGAGAGAGTAAACATTTACACCTGCATTCGTAAATTGAACTGCTAGAGAGAGAGAGAGTGAGAGAAGTGGAGAAAGAAGAAGGGGAAAGAGAGAATGGAAGAAACGGTTGCATAAGCAGAATGAGAAAAAGAGAAGTGGAGGAAAAGATGAGGAAAAAATAGGAAAAGAGTGGGGGAGAAAGAAGCAGGAGGAGCAAGGACTGAGACTGAGAGGAAGAGAGAGAGAGAATGAGAATGGGTGAAAGGGATAGCAAGAAGGGGAGATGGTGCAAAAGAAGGACAGAGAGGAAATGGGAGAGAAGAAGGGAAGGAAGAGAAGGGGAACAGCTAGAGGAAATAGGAAGATGAGCAAAGGAGATACAGGATAAAAAAGGAGGAGAGAGAGAAGGGGAAAATATAGAGAAAAAAGGAGAAAGGGAGGAGGCGAGAAGGAAGGAGAGTAAGAGAGAAGGTGAGAGGTAGGGAGAGTTAGAATGATGCAGAGAGAAGATGGAGGGCAGAAGAGGTGAAAGAGAGAATGGGGAAAGGGAAGGAGAAGTCAGCAAAAGGGGAAAAAGAGAGCAAGGATTCAAGGGAGGAAAAAAGAAAACCTGTCAGACATATTAATTTCCAACTTAAACCCTTTGCTAGATTTGATCACCGGTTCTTAGCAGTAATATATTCTCGCTTCAAAAACAAGGACACATTTCTTTTAGACTCTTCCATCGTCTCTGTCCCTGTCTGTCATCAGCAGCTTGTGTGTCCTTAGTGCCTCAGCAGCATTTCCACGAAAGCACAGTTGTCTTTGACGCCCGATGCACAACACAGAAAGATGAAGTGTCCTTGCAGTGCTGCTGAACTCTCTGCCTTGATTACTGTAAAGTGAAAATACTGCCGTAGTTCACGAGAATAATTCCCCTTTCCTGGGCTTGATGCGCCGCCATCGTCCCCAATCAATACTCAGTGATTTCTCAGACATAAATCGCAGAATGCTTTCCAGGAATTAATTCAGTGCGGTTCTGTAAAGAGCCAAGGAGACAGAGTTGGTTCTGTCTTAATAAACGGCTGGAAGTGAAGTGAAATGATTTTTAGACAGAACATAAATTAGAACTTGCAGAAATAAATTAGCAACTGAAGTGTTTTAGTAAATGCGTACTTCTGGTATTATGTATCGTTCACATTATTTATTCTCATTCTCAGTCTGTCTCTGTGGAGGACATTTTTGTTTTAGCCCCGGGAAAATGGGCGTGGCCGCTGTGTTTTAGCCCCGGGGAAATGGGCATGGCCGCTGTGTTTTAGCCCCGGGGAAGGGGGCGTGGCCGCTGCGCTTTGGCGCCGGGGAAGGGGGCGTGGCCGCTGCGCTTTAGCTCCAGTGACATTAGCGGAAATGTATTATCCTTTGCTGAAAGTAAACAATTCTCACTCCTGCAATCTTTTATTAGTCAAGAAGCATATGAACGTGTAGCTTTGTGCATCAGAAGAGTATCACGTGTGGTGTTTCTTTTTCAGATTTTCTGGTTGTGTAATCTATGTTTATGTTTTGCCATCTCAGATTAAGCAGTTATTCACATGTATTCAACTTTAGCTGTTTAGGTTTTTTTGATGTTGCTGTCTTGCAAGGCTTTTCTTCTACTTGGCCTGCAAGTGGCACTTTTTAAGGAACCAGTTTCGAAAGAAATGCACTGTGAAAGAAATGCTTGACTACATTTACTATATTAAGAACACACAAAAAATCAGGCCAGGAGCATAATCATGTTGTGTAGTTGTTATTATTATATATAATCACATCTCGCATGAAAACCATCAAACCTTATGAAATTACGCCAGGAAAGCCAACGAAATCTGTTCCTGATAGCTATCTCTGTAAAAGGCTTGCAATTTAAAGGCTTTTTTTTTCCTCCCCTCTTGCAGGCTGTACCTAATCAACTCTCCGGTGGTCCGAGCTGAAAACCTACGCTTTAAAGAGGAGGGAGTGAGAGACGTGCTTAAAGACGTTTTCCTGCCCTGGTACAACGCTTACCGCTTCCTTGTGCAAAATGTCCTGAGGCTTCACAAGGTAGAGTTATTGTGATGAATTATTATTGTTATTAATAAATAAAAATAGGTCAGCATTAGGTTTAGAGTAGACTTTCATGTCTGGTCGTGTGGTAAGCAACCAATGCTGATGAAGGACAATTAACAGAAGTGTGCAAGTGTGTCTACATCTACAAACTAGTGGCTTACTTTAAACCCTATGATCCTGACCAGGCTAACACAAACCTGTAAATGTTTCATTCCACACAGCCTGTTAATGTTACTAACATTAGTGTGCTCTTGACATAATATATATATATATTGCAATTATGTATCTTTTTTTTCTGTAAGAAAACATAATAAAAACACATTGAAGGAGTTCCTGGCAGGCCAGCGTTTTAGGCGTGAAGCAGGCAGACTGATCGTGGCGCCAGCATACTGAGAAAATCTTCTACCTTGATGGTATCCAACACTAGTGAAACACTGGGATAAGTGCATTAGTGTAGCAGGGGATTGTATAGAGAAATAAAGGAAGTTTTTACTATTATTACTGTGTTCTGTTACTCTGCACAATAAAAGTCCCCCTTGAATGTTAGTCATGAAGGACCGAGGAAGTACACAGGCTGTCCTTAACCTTCTTTCGTCTTTACCGTTCAGGAAGAGGACATCAAGTTCCTGTATAATGAGACCACAGCCATGCCAAGCGACAACATCATGGACAAATGGATCCAGTCCTTCACGCAGTCGCTTATTCAGTTCTTTAAAGCCGAGATGGAAGGTGAGGAAAGATCAAGAGCTGCGGTCACACGAGGCGCACGGAATGAGAACCCGGGCTGTGTTCTGTTCTGTGCCAACCGGTTTAAAGTTTTCCTTCTTTGAGCCCTCGAGCGTCTTTTATTTGATAGTAAACAGTCCTTAGGAATATTCTTATGAATTACCAAAAAAAAAAAAAAGATTGTCCCTGAGAGTCAGAGAATTTTTTATTTATTTTTTGTTTCCCATGACAAATCCTGTAAGTAATTCACGTTTAGTGCTGCATTGCATAGGTTTAGTAATCTTACTGTTTTTATTTGTATGCATAAGCCATAAGTATGCACTTTTTTGATATATCAAACCCTGGCGGCACGGTGGTGTAGTAGTTAGCACTGTAGCCTTGCACCTCCAGGATCCCTGTGTGCATGCAGTTTGCATGTTCTCCCATGTTGGTGGGTTTCCTCCGGGTTCTCTGGTTTCCTCCCACAGTCCAAAGTCATGTAGTTTAGGTTAATTGGCATTCCCAAACTGCCCGTAGTGTGCGAATGAGCGTGTGAGTATATGTTTGTGTGCCCTGCGATGGGTTGGCACCCTGTCCAGAGTGTACCCCGCCTCGTGCCACAAGTCTCCTGGGATATGCTCCAGGTCCCCCCCGTGGACCCCGAGCGGTATAGGCAGTGAGTGAATGAGTGATATCAAACCCTAAGTATAGAAATATTGGACAGATCCATGTCTAATAATAATAATACTCTCTATAGGCTTCCTACATTTAAGCCTAGCGTATATTGATTAAGGTGATTTTTTGTCTTTTGTTCTCCTTATATTTGTGTATTTTTCTTTTCATTTTTAAAATATCAGCTGGATTTGTTTTTACGTTATGCATTTCGCCCTCCGAGACAACTTTAAGCAATAAATCTGCAAATCTTCAGTTTTCTTATCACTTCTCAGAAATCTATGAGTATTTGGGATGTGTTCGCTTCTACCCTATGAAAAAGACCAAGCTGTTACACCTGTTCTGCCATCACCATTATTCTTAGCACATCCTTTTTACTGCATGAAACGCGTTCGGACGCAGCCCCGGATTCTCATTGTAAACATTATGTGACTTGAAGTGTCCACAGTAAAGTAGGGCCCAGCACCATACACCTTTCCAGAGGACATATATGTCGGCAGCTGATTCATGCTATAGAAAAATAAATCAATAAAAATAACGGTGGATTTTTCTTCCATATGAATGTGTGCACTTGTGTCTCAGCTTACAGGTTGTACACCGTTGTGCCGAAGCTGGTGAAGTTTGTGGACATGCTGACTAATTGGTACGTGAGGACAAACCGCAGGCGTCTGAAGGTAGGCTGAAGTGTGACTCTCACTCCAGAGCCGAGCTATTTCCTACCCACTCTGTTTGATTTGAGGGCATGGTGTTATGCAACACCTCTATTAAAGTCGAAAGCTTTCCTGAGTGATAGATTCACTTATGCATGTTGTACGTTCATGCGCATTGCTTTGCGATAGAGGTTGGTATTTTTATTTTGCAAAAGCATTATACAAATTGTAATGACGCAAAGAATTCATAATGAGCGAATGCATTCTGTGCAAGCGTATTTAGCTTTATACAGCGGATGCATAGTTTCCTTGCTGAACGAGCATATTACAAATAGATTAAGGCGACAGATCTAACGTACAGCATGCCGTCATAGTTTACAGTCTGGAAACTGCAGGGGGGATTGTGGAATCGAGTGTGTGTGGTATATTAACAATAATTGGAATGGTTGAACATCAGCAGTGCAGCCAGCACTATGTTGCATTAGCATGACTTTAATAATTAACATATTCCCTTTTTTCTTTCCTTCTTTCTGTCAGGGTGAGAGTGGAACTGAGGACTGCGTCTGGGCTCTGGAGACACTCTTTAGTGTGCTGTTCTCCATGTGCAGACTGATGGTGAGTCGGCGTGTGTGTGTGTGTCTCTCTCTCTCTGCAGCTCAGTCTTAATTTAGCTTCACACTGTGTTCAGTCTCGCGGCCTTGCGGTGACTCGTAAGGCGACTCGAGGAAAAAAAAAAAGAATAAGTGAGCTGAATGGGTTTGAAGTACTTCGGATGTCTGTGCCCTCCTTAGGCTCCTTTCACGCCATTCATTACCGAGCTGATGTACCAGAACCTGCGTCACCTGGTCGACCCTGCATCCGTAGAGGAGAAGGATGCAGCCAGCATTCACTACCTGATGCTTCCTCAAGTCAGGTACAGTTCCAGTGCCTCACAACTGACTCTTAGTTGAGGAATTTTGTTTCGCATCTATCCATCCATCCATCCATTCATCCATCCACTCAAAAGTATGTGGACATCTGAGCATCATACCCATAGAATCTCATTCCAAATCCATGGCCTTTGGTTGCCCGTGCCTGTCTTCCTTTCTGTTTGTCTGTCTACCTGTCTGAGTGTGCAGTGTAACAGTGTATGCAGTGTTCTAGTTGTACATTGCAGCCCCGGCTCCTAGAGGGGTATTAATTCCAAAGTGATATTAGATGTAAGGGTAACAACGAGCGAAAGATCATCAGGGTGAAACCTAAAGCAGAACTGGAACTTAAAAGCCCTAATAGTATAGTAGTGCACGTCTCATTTCACTTTTGTTCAATTTCTTTCCCTGCAGTCACTCTTAAGAAGGTATCATTAGTGCAGCTGTGATCAGAAAGAATGGTTTCGAAATAATAGGTTTTAAACTACACCTGACAAGTACACATTTTTACAGAACATCAATTCCCCGTGTAAGTTTCTCTAAAGGCCCCTTTCATGCATGCAGGAGTCTGACGGAAAAATCTCTTGGAGAGCAATTTTGGCGAGAAAATGGTCATTCGGTGACCTAGAAAAGGTGTTACATCGTGGGCGTACAGATTTGAGAAGAGTTTTGACGAGAACAAGGAGTTCTCAGCCGAGTGTACGGCCAGAGCGAGGGATATCTGCAGAACCAATTGCTTTGGAAATGGAAAGAATTGAGGAGCGCTGGTACAGGAACGAGGAGAGCAAAGAGGGCATGCGAGTACAAGGAGAGCTTTTCCCCTCGATCTCACGAACTGTCTCCTGGATTTTGTAGATCGCTCGGCATGGCAGCGTTCTCCCCGTTTTCCTCGATCTCACCAGAACTCTCGGCAAGCAGAAAAGATGTTCTCGCTGCACTCATAGGACCTTTCGTTGATTTGCTCCTCGATCTCCTTACTGTATGTGTTCCTCAATCTCATTGTTACCGTCTTGTGTCCACGAGACCCAGGAGATCTCCCTGACGTTGGGAAGTGCCTCGGGTGTGAGACCATGAGTGCTAGAAGCTCGGTACAAGAGAAATGTGTTTTGAGAAATGTTTTTTTTTTCCCTTTGTGAAAAGTCTATGGAAAGTATTGCCATGGACAAAAATTTCATAGCTTTTTCCAAAGATTGGTAAGATTGAGACTAGGGCCATTCGAAGAGTAGTTCTAGGGAATTACCAGTGGTATGCCAATTTTCTCGCCAAATCACTCTCTGCGAGATTTTTTTTGTCTGACTCCTGTACTGTATGTATAAAAGGGGATTAAAAGGTCTAAGCTTGTGCTTCTGTGGCTTATGAGTTGCAAGCTATCCATCCATCCATCTCCAACTGGTTATCTGAAGTCGGGTAGCAGTTCCAGCAGCTAACCCCAAACTTCCCTTTCCTCGGCCACCGCAACCGACTCCAACTGAGGCATCCCAAGGCGTTCCCAGGCCAGTGTGGAGATATAATCTCTCCACCTTATTCCCCGTCTGCTTTGTGGCCTTCTTCCAGCTGGACGTGCCAAGAACACCTCCCTATGGAAGCGTCCTTACCAGTTGTCCGAACCACCTCATCTGACTCCACGGTTCTACTCCGAGTTTCTCACGGATGACTGAGTTCCTATCTGTAAGGGAAAAGTCAGCTACCCTCCTGAGAACCCATTTTGGCAGCTTGTATTCGCGATCTTGTCTTTTCTGTCATAACCCAATGCTCAGGCCCATAGGTCCATTAATATTACTGTATTAGTTCGTCATAAAAAGTAAATGTTCGTCAGCAGTTACTATAAACACATTACAATAGTTAACTACTAAATACACTCAATCGGAGATTTTATTTTTCATTCCAAGTAGGAAACAATCTGCAGTTCAAGAACAGAAATTACTCCTTCAGTCTCGTTTTTTTTTTTTTTTGGTTTGTTTGTTGAGACTAAAGCAAACCTTTTGATTTATATCCATTTTTTCCCTTCATGTCATGGACTCAGAAAATAAACAATTCTAATAAAGAATTAGATTGTCCTTGCAGATCTCTGGACCGCTTTCAAATGTCCTTTCTCATTTGGTTTCTGTTTTCCCCCCCCCCTTCTCTTTTTCATATGTTAGTTGAAAAAGAAAAAAAAACATTGACTGGTCTTGATCCAAAGATACATAAGAATTAGGTTGTAGGTTAGGTTGAGTCAGGTTGTATTCATTTCTAAGGTAAAGCAGAATAATGAAGGATGAGATGAATTTATTCGCACCGACTTGCCTTCTGTCAGGAAATGGGAAAGATAATTGTTTAGGGATAGGAGGATGGAACCTTTTCTTTGCAATTTCTCTCCCCTGCACCCGTGACTTATGAATGTGAACGCTGACGACCGCGCTTTGTTAGGAAACTGGGCTGAGGTGTCGATCCCTTTGACGGTCAGGTTATAAAACGAGACACTGAATAACTTCCTTTATTAGCCAGAAGCAGCTTTGGTGTGTCTTCATTGGAAATAGTCTCCCATGATTAAAAAAAAAAAAAAAAAAGTCCTGGTCTTGTATAGGTTTTTGTGAAATTGGATCTTCGACTGTGTCATTGTATGAAATGATATTTGGTTAGTCTTTGTAGGTCTTCTGAGGTCAAAACAAAGCAGACTATTAGCATGCATATCCAGAAGCTCGTGATGCACTTAGGAAATAAACTTTTTTTATTTTGCCATGAAAGATTAGATTGTCCTTGGACACCTCTGGGCAGCTTCCAAATGTACTTTTATCATCTGTCTGGAAATGCATTTACTTCAATGCTTCTAATGGATACAGTTTAAAAACTGGAGCGTCTTCCTGTAAAGGCCTCGCGAACATGTGGAGTGGCCGTGGTAGAGCGGGACGCCCGTGTTATTAAGAGCGTTCTGAGCTCTGTTATTGGTCATCTAACTTTCCTTATGAGTTCCTTTCTTGTTTCTTCATGTTTATTAAAAGGTTACAGCTTTATTACTGGTTGCATTCATTGGTAAACTATACATAAATATTGATGTGTCTGTACATTTGAAGATATTTGCAAAAAAAAAAAGTTTGGTAGGATGTAAGATGAGTAATAGAACACATCAAGATGGTTTTTAGAGGTTTTGTTTGTCTGTGCACGCATCACGTAAAAACTACCGAACGACTTTTAATGGGGTTTTCACTCGTGTATTTGGCCGAGCTTGAGGTAACATATAGACTTTGTTTCATCACGCAATCAGCCACCGGGAAAAGAAGAAATGCTCCTTTGAAATTTCAGTGGAAAACGCCCTTACTGTATATCATAAAAAAAAAAAAAATTCAACCTTGAATAAAACCATTAGTTCATCTCAACATTCAACAGATGGCGCTGTACATGTTTTTATTCACGCGTATGAGTGTGCAATTGAAATCTACTTAATAAACGCAATCTCACACGTTCATTCCGCGCACTTTGCGGTAACGCGTAAAAAATATTAGTTGATTCCAAAATTTTCCAATTATACATTAAAAAAAAAACGCACTTACGAGTGTGCAATTTAATTCCACATCTAGTAAAGCAATATAGGAACTTAACAGGAAGTAGTTTTTAAAAATGATTGATGTTTTGTATTCTTTATAGAGGCAATTCTGTATAAAGATATGGGTTTTTCTTAAGTATCTGAGAGTTTAGGGATATAAAGTTCAATGCATTATAAAACTTGGGAGAAGGTTGTCATCTTTATCGAAGAAAAAACACCTACAAACAACCGGATTGAAGATCACATAAACAATCAGTGAGTAAAGTTTAAGACTTATGGAAGATTTAGACAGCGCTCTCCATCACTGCGTCGGTTTTTTTTTTTTTTTTTTTTTCATTTCGATTCATTGTTCGGCTCATTTAAAAGAACTTTTCACCAGTATAAGTTTTTACTGACCGAACCTTTGTCCTGATTTCTAGAGAGTCGCTGATTGACAAGCGCATCGAGAGTGCCGTATCCCAGATGCAGTCCGTCATCGAGCTGGGTCGAGTGATCCGAGACCGGAGAACTCTCCCTGTCAAAGTACGTCCCTGTTAATCACCGCTCTCTCTTATATATAGTGCAGCTTTTAAAATAAGAATCCTGTCTAATTCACTGTAGCGACATACATCTTTCTATTTTTCCATCCTGCATCGGCGCAAGCCCAAATTCAGAGATGTTCTGATGAGATGTTTTGTATTTTTAGTATCCCCTCAGGGAGGTGGTGGTCATCCATCAGGACCCCGAGGCTCTTGGAGACATTCAGTCCCTGCAGAAATACATTCTGGAGGTAATTCAGTGCACACATCAAACAGCTTTCAAACATATCGATCTCGGTACCGCTTATGTTCATGCTGCATATCATTTGTTTGTGACTCTGTACATTTTTGCTGGTGTGGTATTTATCAGTTGTTTAGGAGCATTAGTGACTTTGATGTCCAAAAAAAAAAAAAAAAAAAAAGAGAGAGGAAGATGGAAAACGGTGGAACATGATTCAACAATTCCTTGTATGGCGTGCGTGTATGATGCTGTTGTACAGCAAAGGGTTGTTTGGAGTTCACATTTGGAAAACTGATTTAACCTTGGTGGTCGTCTTGGCACTGTGTGAGCTTCTCTTTAGATTTATTACCAACACACCTGTAACAAATTTCAGTGACTTATCTTGAGCACAGTCATGATGAATATAAACAGCTCTTTTGGAAATGGAGCCTCCAGACCTCCTTGGTGTGCGTGCGTATGTGTGTGTATGCGCGCGCGTGTGTGTTTATGCGCGTGCGTGTGTATGCATGTGTGCGTATGTGTATGTGTGTCTGTCTGTCTATCTCTATCTGTCTGTGTGTGTGCACTGGGGTGCGTGCGGGTGGCCTGAGTGTGTGCGTAGGGGCGCGTGTGTCTATGGTGTGTCTGTGGTGTGTGCTTGCCTGCCACTGTGACGAAAAGCTCTACCACCAACAGTGTTTTTTTTTAAATTATATATATAAAAAGGCTACACATTTTCAGTCGAAATGCATGCTCAGTTTTTTTACTCAACCTTGTTGCCCTTGGACTTAAAATAAACCTAACCTATGTAACATACACTCATCCACTGTAATATGAATACCAATTAAAGTGGGTGAGGAGTGTACCACAGGGGTACCACAGAACCCCTGCTCATTAATCCAGTTAAATTGAATCAAATAAGCCAGCCATCATGCGGAGGTAGTGCCTTGCATAAATTCATGTATATACAGACTAAGAGTTCCAGTTAATGTTTACATCAAAATGGGGGAAAATTCAGAGAACGGTTAGGATGGTTTGAAATGACCGATAGGATACCGTATCCCAATTAAGCTCTCGTTACAACTGTGGGGAGCATCTCAGAAACCTCAACATGTTAAAGGTTCTGATTCTGTCAGTCAGGACGAGGAAACTGGAATTTTTCAACAGATCTCTTTCCCATCTTTAACTGTCCAGATACAATGAGCTCAAAGACCCCGAGATCACATGATCATGATTCATGTTAAATAGTGATATTGGATGAAGTGTGAGTATTTTTATTATATAATTCTTGCTAATTGTGTGTGACTTTAGCAGAATGGAAAGGTTGCCAGAGCTTTTAATGCAGATGTGATTGTTGGGCTTCCTTTTATTTATTCATTTATTTTGTATTTTGTGAATAGGCTACTTTTTATCTTCTTTTGTTGGAAAAATGTGCTTTGGGCTATTAATACATATTAATATTTATACTTTACTACATACATAGTATACATATTATAGAATAGTATACACATATTTTCTTTTTAGAGAGAAGGTATGTGCATGAATAGCTGAGCTATATTGAGTTATAGTACTGATGATATTTGGTCTTTATTTATTTATTTGTTTATTTGGAGTGGCCAGGTTTTCAAATATGGATGGGAATCACCAGTCACCTCCCAATATGATATCACGATTCCTGGGTGCCATTTCAATAAAAATTGTGATTCTATAACTATCGCGATTTTATAAATATCCCGATTTGATATTATGTTTTCACCCGATTTTCTTACAATTTTAAACTTTTAAAAAATGTAATGATAATTAAATGTAGCCCATTCCTTATCGCATTCGTTTTCTCACTTAAAAGCCAATTGATAATGCCATAAAACGTGTTTCTGGTACGCCACTAGGAAGCTTCTGCGCTTGGTACAGAACCGCTTATATGCGAGGCTGATTGTCCAATCATCGGTCACGGCTAATCAAACGGAAATCTTTTTTAGAAATCGATTTTGGAGTCAGTCACACAAAAGAATCACAATTCATAACTTTGTTTTTTTCCCTAGGATCTGGCAACCCTGGAGCACAGCGCAAGCATTAAAGATCATTTTAATGAGTGAAAAAAGTTTTTTGCTCAAGAATTCCCAATATATTTAACGATCTAAATAAGTAATACAATACAGCAGTAGTAAAACTGTATTTTACACTATGGTTGTCCAAAAAAAAAAAATCTTATTATTCCACAGTGCACATGTATATCAAATTAAGGCATTTGTTTGTTTAACCTTCTTGGGTGTCATTCAGCTGTTGGGATTGTGTAGCTATAAAAATGTGCATCGTGTTGCCATCTTGTTATTTTACATCAAGGGAATGACACTTTAAATTCATTGTACTTGTTGCAATGATAATAACGACTTTTCTATTCTGTTCTATTCATTAATAATTTATGATTAGTTATGATTTATTGATTCTGGATCGTTAACCTGTTCAAAACAATTGGTTAAGAAAAATGTTGCCATGTTAAGAACATTGAACATTGGGCTTCATGCAAGAAGCGATATAGAAACACATTTCCTTATTTTGTTTTTGCATGCATCGTGTCCATAATTTTTTTAATATTTATTTTTAATTTTGTTATACCCATTTATTTCTGTGCGGTCAAGTGCACTCTTAGTAAGATAAGAAAAAAAACTCCCTTTTTCACAATGTGCCAAATAATCAAATTTACATGATATGTTTTAGAGAATTTATAATGAATTTAGAATTTAAAATCATTCAATTTGTGAGCTAAAGAGATAATATTGGTGAGTTGATCCTAATCAAGACTGCAAGAAGTCTTGGATAGCTTAGAGATTGCTGTTAGATGCTTTGTCCATTAAGGCCTTATACAAAGAGTGCATTTTTGGTATTTGCACAAATTTGGTGAGACGGGTTAATGGCTCCTGAGCCATGTCGGATTCCAATGAGCATTCTGAAACACAGTTGTGAAAACCATCGTACAGTTCATTTATTAACAAAAAACAAACAAACAAAAAAAAAAAAACTAAAATCACCTTTATAAAACTCTAACACAAGCGACAGAGGTTATGCCCTCACTACATGTGCCATCAAACCACTGTTTAAAATGCATTTCTTTATCTCTGCATCCCTCAGCTGACATGCCATTGCTGCGTTTTTTGATTTGCCTGTAACACGCGTTTAAGTAAAATTATTGAATTCATTACCGTTGTGGGTCTTCTTCTCACAACCTTATTTTGGTGACGTCTCTCCAGTTATTGTGCCCGATTTGCCCACGGCACAACATGCACCTGCCCTTATATGTTCAGGGGTGTTCCCTAAAGTGGGACTCATCATTGATCCCACCTGGGTCAGACCAGCCTTATTCCTTCCATGGTGAGGGAAGGACAGAGTTTATTATTATAAGGTCAACATGACAGAGCAAACACACAAAAACCTGCAGTCCTTCATCACTCAGCACAAGTGATGAGAATGATGGTGGAGGTGGAACTCTGGAACTAAAAATAGCAGTGTTGTCACTTTGTGCATTGCCACACGCCTGCTATTGATCTGCTCCAAAACCTCAATGTGTCTGTGTGTGTGTGTGTGTGTGTCTGTGTATAAACCACAGACTAGCGAATGTTCAGTAGTCATGTCTCTGCTAAATTCCATTATACTGTATATAATACATAACGTCCAATGATGGGTTGGTTGCTATGGTTACATATCAAATGATGTTCTTACCTTTTTTTTTGTCCCAACAATGTAGCTGAGAAAATACTAACAGTGTAACGTTTTTAGTCATATTCATTCAGTGAAGAAGTGTTTGCTGGTTCATTGTCGCTAATGATTGTCACGGTTACATGGTTTAGAGATGGGATTTCATTTCTGATCAGTGTGTCTCAATATCCCAGCCTTTCAGACAAGATCAAGCCTGGCTTAAATTAATCATGGCTTGTATTTACAGTACGTTATCAAGAATTTCAGAGTCAAAAATTATTCGCACTTTGGCTGTAGAATTTGTTAATTAACTTTTACACATCATTTTTCAAAATAATCATCTTGCTTTTCAGTACACTTTGTCCATCTGTCAATAAACTATTGTAAAAAAAAAAATAATAATAATGTTTTAGGCTGAGCTGTGAGCCACGAATGCACAGCTGTCTTCACTTCTTCATCAGAAGTGAATCTTCGTCCTTGTAGGGCTGCTTTCAGGGAACCAAACTGGTGAAAGTTTGATGGAGTGAGATCAGAACTACTGTATAAGGAGGATGCTTTAACACCTAAAAACAAAGTTTTTGAGTGTTGACAGTGTGGGCAAAAGTGTTCAGATGTGCATCGTCATGCAAGATCACAACACACTTGGATAGCAGACGTCTGCGTTTAATCCGAAGTTTAGGCTTCAGCTCTTCAGTAAGCATCTCGCTGTAACAAGCACTGTTCATTCTTGAACCTTTTTCCTGATGATGTTCCAGTATTGGCCCATAAGAATCCCATAAAACTATAAGCAGAAATTTTTCAGCTGATGGTTGACTTTTGAGCTTTTTTTTGGTCTGTGATTGAGGTTGTTTTTTCAGTTCCGTACGCCGCCGTTTACTCTCAGGCTCGTAGTGATGAATCCATGTCTCGTCACAAGTAATGATTATCTTTAAGAAACTTTCACCTTCCTTAGAATATCCAAATAGTTTTTGCACAATATATAATGAATCACCGCACGCTGCTCTTCTTTCGTGCAAATCACACGTCCATTATTGCTTGAACGGATGTGACAGTGACTGGGGAGACAGTAGCCTTGAACAGAAAGCTGATAAGACAGCGTGGCCAATATAACCAGAGGACTTGTTTTATATATTGTACACAATTTTGTTCTTCTTAAAAACATTTAACAGCTCTTGTGGCTCGTCATAAACGGCTGAGCAACAATCAACAATCCCATGGTGTTTGATTGGCAGGTGAAATCCTCGTTCTTTTTGACGTAGTGAAGTGTTTCAAGACATGATGATCTTAATAAAATGCGGACATGGGTAGATTGACACAGCGAGTCCCCTATTTGGGCCTCAGAATGAAGACGTATAACAAAGTCAAGGACACCTGCTAGGCAGGCAGAAGCAAGTACTTTCCATTGCAATGGTGAACAATATAACATATAAACAATATGATGTTGAATATGCATGATGCCGCTGTCACGGACATGTCAAAATGTCATCACTTTTCGTGTTCTCTTCTGCCATTCGGCAAGCAGCGTAAGAACAGCTGTCTTCCGAGGCTAAGCATTTCTAAACCTTCCTGCTGGAATGAGTGATGGTTGCAGTAAGTTCAGCACAGTTGTTAGCCACAGCATGACTGACAGGACTAAGCCAGAGAGAGCTGTAGAGCTGCTGGAAGTTATTGATGTCCGGAGCTTCTCAGTAGCAGCAGTATGTAGATGTGACCTTTGTTTAGACTCTCTGAGCACAAGCGCACGATGCAACTGAACATG
>JAAGKR010000210.1:57502-257695 GCA_011419295.1 Clarias macrocephalus | reverse complement strand
TTTCTTTAACGACATAATTTCATACGTGTCATTTAATAATTTGGATGTCTTCAGTATTAATGTACAAAGTTGAAAATAATAAAAAGAAAAGTAAAAAAAATACAGCAGTAGAAGATGTGTCAGAAACTTTTGTCTGGTAGTGTGTGTGTACTGTATGTATGTATTTATGTAATACTTATTTTTCTGTGAATATGTGTTTTTTTTTTCTTGAGATTTTTTTTAATGTTGCTGCTACTTATAACAGATATCATATATATCAAAGTCCAACCCAGTCCAATTCAAACCGGTCACTTAGGCATCCCTGAACCCTGAAAGACTTACTTGCCTTACCAACTATCTAGAATGGATTTGAAACACATTTTTCACTTTTCCCACAGAAGTTACCAAATGTGGTTCTTTGCCCAATTATGGGTTAAAGTCTATTTGAAAATGGAGAATGTTTGGGTTTTTCATGGAAACGTGAACATGTGAAGATGTCAAGTTTTAATTTTGTTACAATCAGTTAAGTACAAATTCCCTAACATGATACTTATTTATTATAACTGAGTCCGTTCCAGCTCTGCTCATGTTACTGGCCGTATTGTGAGCTAATATTATTAAGTTCTTGTGTAAAACCAATCTAAACTCCCTAATCAAGATTGCATATTTTCATTGTATAAATGGATTGTTACTGTACTAGACTAAGGAATGCACAGTGACCCAACAATAGCAATGTTCTTCTAAATCATCTACAAGGATAAACCGCACAGCATATTTTCTCAAGGTTCTCAGACACAATCAAAACTCACAGGAGTTCCAAATTATTATTTTTTGTTTGTTTTTCAGAGAATCTGTCTGCTAAGTATTACTTTTAAACTTTATCAAATTGTAATTTCATATAGATCCAGAATGCCGATGATGTCTTGATCGCGCCGTTGGAGAAGTTCCGCAAGGAGCAAATCGGTGCTGCTAAAGTAAGTCCACCAGATTCCTGTTGTAAATTTATGCTTGACGTTTCAGGAGAGAGTCATTTTTAGCCTTATTGCGACATAATCCTGTGCATAATTTAATGTAGGTCCATGCTGAGACTCTGCAGGGAAGGGGGGAAATTGCAAACACCTGTTAAGGAACAGCAAAATTATAACCAGACTCAGTAATGCCACATGCACCAACGTTAAACGAATACCAAGCACTATGTGAAGTCACTGCAGCCCCATGATATATTCACTAGATTAACAGCTTCATAATCTTGGCCCTGAACCAGAGGTTTCAGGCTGTGAGACAAATGCTAGTGTTTGAAAGAAAGGTTCTTATTAAATTGTAGTAATTGTAGACATTACTTCACGAAAACTTCTGTGCATCTGAAAACAATTCAGTATTCTGTTTAGTAGCTCCCAGGTGAGTGACTACAGAGCTTCATTCATTGTACTCAGCTAAGTTTTAACCAACGAAAGACAGACACAGTAAACAAGCTAATATTTTGCTTCCACTGAATGGTATTTTTAATACAGCCATTTCTCAGAACTGAAACAAAGACGTCATCTTGGCTGTCATCTTGGCTACACTCCTGGGCAGTTATTTTCAATCACTGAGGTGACTGTGTCTTTTTTACTGAGTGGAAGGACTACGTACTTAAATTAACCACCACATTAACTTGCTGCCCCATTCATATTTTAATCAGTCTCTACTTATACCATCTCTGAATAAAAAATCTCATCCATCACATGGCACCATACATACAGTACACCGTACATTCCATACCTGTCACATATGGAAGATGGAAAGCTTAGAAAAAATGTTACATAACCAGCAACCCAAGAATAGTATTAAACCAGAAACCCTTGACCTTTGAGGTGCCGATGTTACCTGAGCACGCCCTGTGATTTTAGGATATTGTGGACTGAAGATTTGTCACTCAGGAACTTAAAAAGAAGAAATACGAGATAGAACCATATCCTTCCAACACCTTGAAACTCACAGGATTGCACAGACGTGACTTCTTCTTAACATACTTAACACTCAGTGGGATTTTAGAACCCATTGGGAAACTATAGTGGTTAAGGGTTGGGAATTAAGACGCAGTCTGCTGAGTCCTGATGAGCTGGAAGTGTGGCCTCCTTCAGCCAAGCACAGCCTGATGAGCTCACTGCTGAAAGATCCAAAGCTGAAAACACGCTGCCTTATTTGGGAGTTTCAGTCCCAGATTCTTCAGGCAGAGCTGCGATGGAACTTGCTCAGCTTTGACATTTAGACCACAAGGGCCAAAGGGAATGGTTGTTCGGCTGTTCAACCTCCTGCACAAAACCGGACACATACACATGACAAATGAGGGCATAAACACCACATTACTGACATCTCAGTATCTCACCACAAATGCAAATGTCTACACCTTCATCAGACCACACACCAGTAGTAATACTAACACTGTGAACATCAATGATTTTTTTTTTCTTGATGCTCAGAATACTCTGTATATTCTGCTTAGAACTCCTAAACAAGGCCCAGGAAGGATGATGTCATTGTTAGTCAGCAGATGGGCTTCAAGTAAGCATGTCAGAAATGCGATTCCACTGCTTTGTCGCTTGGCAAGTTTGCAGTCTGCTGAGTGTCCATGGAAGGGTCATGGGAAAGGTTCGGCTAGTGGCGTAGAGGAAAAACAAACAGGTTGGATCGGATTTCAGTTGCAACTTAAAGAAAGGAATAATTTTTCTGAAGAACTTAAAAATACTTTTTTTTAGAATTTCACAAAACGAGACTTTCATTTTAGTTGAGCATGAGCTCCAATTTGGAATTTTCATTACATCATACTTTTTCATCAGCAGCTTTGTGGTCATATTGTTTTATCTGATTTTATTATGTTGAGATAATATCTTGATCTTCTTTTTTTTTACAGATATATATGTAATGCTAAGTATGTAATTCATCTGAACTTAGTTTCAGGATGTTTAACCAAAATGGACACTCTTCATGAAATGTTATTTGTTTTCAATACCTAAGCAGCAAAATCCATTGAACTAGCCATGAGCTAGCCAGTTTTCATTAGTTATACATTGCTTACATGCCACTAAAAACTCATTTAGTAATTAAAAATAGTACTTGACTGTGATTTGCTGTTGATAGCTAGAGCAGCCATGTTGGCATGACATCTTTTGCTGATCTCGGGTCTAGCAGAGCTTCCTGACCTTCCAAGTAGGAATTCCAAACTAAGGGGGTATTTCCTTTATTTCTTCCTGGTCAAAAGTCTGAAATTCATAGTATGCAGTATGAGACTAAAAGTATATCTTTAGAACTGAGCTAACTTTCATAGTTTCTTGGTAACTTATTTCGCAATTAAATGATTTCCAATAGGTGATTAGTGTAACAAGTAATTTAATAGTAATATAAAATTATTGGCAAACATCTGCAATTAATAAACAGTTCTACATCTATGGACAGTTTAAAAATGCAACAACAAATATCTTGGAACAACTTGCCATATCATTATAATAAGATTGATGGCTAAAGGGGTAGTTTAGCTATAGACAAAAATATTAAATTTAATCAAGGTTATGACTGCGGACAGTTAAAAATAGAATTATAATAAATAAAGACTTGCCAAGTGACACTTATCCACATATGTTTTATATCCAATTGATATTTTTTCCCCTGTGCCCTTATATCATTTAATGATTTTACTCAGGATCTGGAGGAAACTATAATTTTCTATAAAAATAGAAAACAGGCATTCAGTTGATTGTTTTGTCAGTGAAAGATTAGCTAATCATATTGTAGACATATTGTTAGCTCAAATCAAACCAAATTCAAATTTAATTTGTCACATACACGACCATACACAGTATGGTATGAGTGAAATGCTTATACGACTGTTTGTGATCTTAAAAAGAAAAAAGTAGACCGAAGAAGACAGAAGACAAAAAATATATTTTACTGCAATGGGAAAAATTATGTTAGGAAAAAAGTAAATTATAAAATGTAAACGCTAGTGAGTTAGCTGTTACATATTCTGGTTTGTTAAATCTACAGTTAAGATTTACAGGCCCATTGTTTAAGTATTAATGAAGCAAGAATTTCTTTACAGCTGTTAAGTTTCTCAGTTCTCTATGGTTAGTGCTTTACTTTCCTGATATGAATCAGCAGTTTCATGACCGCTAATGCTTAATACCTCAGTAACTCACCAATCTGTTTACTGTCTTGCTCTTCTGTAACACTACATTGTGAAAAACTTGTGATGTAAAAATTAATGATTCATCGTCATGATTTGGGAATAAAAGCTTTTTTTGCTGTCCTCATGGTAGATGGTCAAAGTTAAATAAGCAGCTGTTGAGTCAAAATTAACAAGCTAGCATAGTTTGCAGTTGTGGTTTGTATGATTTTTTTTATTTTATTTCAGAGATAATGATCGCAAGCTATTTTCAAAGTTCCTAACACTGTTGTTTTGTTCTTTTTGATTTCCAAGGCTGCAGTAAGTCATAATTTTTAATGCTAATACCTCAGTATGTTAGAGATTTATCAACTTTTCTACTTTGCGTGTATTACAAAACACAGTATTGTCAATGAGATGTCAAACTAAGAATTAATCAAATTCAATTCATGATCTTTAAATATGATTGTTTTTTTCCCCTGTTCTATTTAGATGTGAGCATGTAGTTAGCATACTCTGTTTTCATTAGATAACTAGCATACGTTCTAGCTAGGTGATTATTTCAATTTATTTTTAGTTTCCTGTTATCACACAGTTATTTTAATAGTATTATAATGTCTTCTTTTGACCCGTTATCTACAAGCTTCCTCATTTGGTTTGCTGTGTCAACAAAACTTCTCCTATCTTCACAAAACAAGCTGTTATCTTGAGATTACAACAACAGATTACAAGTGCATTATCTGTAGATTGTAGGACCGACAAGTGCTTTCTTCTAATTTCTTCTAATATAGTGAGTAAGTTTGCACAATGTAATCACATGAAATTCATTTGAGGCCAGACTTCCATTTACATATTAATTAATAATTAACCTTAATGGCTACGAGTTAGAGCAATGAGTGATGGTGAATAGCAATGATTTTTTCCCCTCTCTGCTGCACTCCTTATTTTTGAGTGCTAACTTTAAGAATAGATTCTTACCGTTGCTGTTTTTGTTGTTGTTAATGTTTTATTCTTGTGTAATGTGAATATTTTTTACCCATTTAAGTTCATTTAAGGTAATTTATGGCACATAGTTACATTTTAAGGACCTTTTTTGAGTAAAGGTAAACCACATGTACAGGATGCAGGATACCATTCCAGTGATGAGGAAATGCACAACATTTATTTATTTTTGGGGAGTGAGAAAAGAGAGAGAGAGCCTACCATGAATCATTATCTTTATGACTTTCTGACACCTCAGTAACCTACCAGTCTGCTTCCTTCCTTTCTAAACATTGCAGTGTTAAATTGTACAATTGAGGTATAAAACTCGAAATAATTTCCTCTGTGATTCTGGCAGTTAATAGAATGACTTTGCATGCAACTTCAGGCTTGTCCACTGGACAGGAATAAGCACGCCACCTGCTGGGCAAAAAGTCATTCAGAATGCCTTCTGCCCATATCCATTCAAATCAAGTAAACAAATGGACATCTTCAAAACATTTTAATGATACATTTGCACGAAGTTTGTTTGGCCTGTTATATAACATTTTTTTTCTCTCACAAGGCATTTATCTTTGTAATTACAGTAAAGGAAATTCCAGTTTTCTAATCAACATTATCTTTTTTCCGTAAAGGAGGGAAAGAAGAAATTTGACAAGGAAACTGAGAAATATTATACACTTCTGGAAAAACACCTGAATTTGTCCTCAAAAAAGAAAGAGACATTTTTACAAGAGGTAACATTTCATTAGCATTTTAATTAACCTTATTTTACTCTCACCATGCCTGATTTGTCATTTGATTTTTTTGTGCCATCTCTTTAATAATTGAGCTCATTTATGCCTGGCTGTTTTTTAGGCAGATACCCAGATCAATAAGGAGCGACAGATGTTTTGTGATGCCTCTCTTGAGTACGTCTTCAAGATCCAAGAAGTGCAGGAGAAAAAGAAATTTGAGTTTGTTGAGCCGGTGAGGATGGGAAAAAATACAGTGGTTTGATTTTTTTTTTATTAAGATATTAATTTAATAGATTTTTTAAAAAAGATTTTTAATCTGTAAACATGAACACATTACCATTTACAGTGCCCTCTTACAATGGTCCCACTTGTAATGATTAGTTAAAAGGGGTAGGAAAAAACCACCTTTTGGTATTTTTTCCCCAAACAGTAGAAACATGCATTTTTGGGGGGTCAATAACTATTTTTTCTAACCATTTTCTTATGATGTTCAGCACACTTCTCCCTTATTTGGTTCGTGTGTTCTTTTTTTTTTTTTTTCTGCCATGTTGATGGATGACTAAGGGAATTTGGCCTCTGTGTCACCTCATATTTGTACCTCAGTTAATTAGGAAGTCATGGATAACAGCTTGAAGGTTCCTACACACTTTAATCAACTTAAAAAAATGTACATTTTAAATAGGAAAAATGCTTCATTTTCAGTGTGCTTACTATAATTTCCAGGTTCTTTTTCTAATCTTTACTAGGGGTGCCAATAATTGTGGAGGGCATTGTAGGTGAACACATTGAACAAATTGAATCATGTGGCGTTTCTGTGCCTTGAGCCTAATTTGTGGACGTGCTTGGATGTCTCAGAAGTTCCTCTTTCTTAACTTTGTAGTTTTGCAGATAACAGTACAGTTTATTTTCCATGACTTGTTAGCTGGCAGTATAATCAGTACTATGTACTTACAGTACTTATAATATTCAGTAATATGAAATAACATTGGACAAGTAGAAGAAGGAAATGTCAAATACCAAACAACTTAATTCTGAAAAATCTCTCTCTCTCTTTCTCCCACTCACCCTTGCTCTCTCGCTCTCTCTTTCTCTCAGCTCCTGGCTTTTCTCCAAGGACTGTTCACATTTTACCATGAGGGTTATGAGTTGGCGCATGAATTTGAGCCATATAAACAGCAACTTCAGTTCAACCTACAGAATGTAAGAGTTCCTGTTACACATCATGCTACACATGCTGCAGTAACATAAAATGAAACACATGCTGTCTGCTTGATTCATGCGATATTTCAATTTAACTGTCCCTGCGTGGTCTTACAATGTAACAATATAAACTGACATTTATTAACAAGCTCTGTATTTAACATTGATAATATGCTAATATGAGTTATCAATCAAAAATATGCCCAATAAAATGGGAGACAAGCAGATTTGTAAGTCGTGTGGTCTGTCAATATGATGTTTTATAATATCCAGTAATATGAAATAACATTGGACAATGTATTTTTAATTTAGCTGATATAAGGCATATGAGGTACACAAATACTTTACTTGAGTCAAAGCAGAGATACCCTAGATAAAAATAGAACTTGAGAAAAGAAGAAATTCTCCATTTACTTTTTCTATAAAAGCAAAAAGTACTCATCTTTAAATGTACTTAAGTAACAGAAGTATTAAGTTTAGCAGGCACAATAGATCACAAAAAATCCATGCAAAAATGTAGTGAAGTATAAAGTATAGATATTTGTTGTAGTAGAGTAAAATCAAAAAAGCTTCCACTAATAAAACTACTCAAGTAAATTACAGATACATGAAATATACACTTATGTCCAATAACAAAGAAAATATTATTAGTTACCTTCCACCTCTGTTTATAGTGCATCGGTTAACTATATTAGAGAAACTTTAAGTTTTGATCAAAGAGAAAATATGAAAATGTTGATCTAAATTTATGTAGGCCTTGTTTTATTGATGATGAGAACTAAAATGGTAAATGCACTTTACATTAAATTAAATGTGAGGCAGTTTACTGCATCAGTTACTTCAAGTTTGTTCAAACAATTTAAGAGAAGAACTCTAAAAATGTGACTATTTGAAACAACGATTTGCAAATGATTGTGTATATTCACAATTTTACTGCACTCTTATCACTTAAAATGTACCATTCAGCTGAGTTTTTATGATTATAGCTGCCACCTGTTACTGCATAGCTAATTATAATATTTTTGCCCTCCTCTACTTTTCTTAAACCAGAAATGGTCAACATGCGTGTTTTTCTTTCTTTTTTAGACTACTGGTTCTGGACAAATAAATAAGTAAATAAATATGAACCTAATTACACACTGTAATTTATTGAAAATCGCAGACATTATGATCTTGTGATAGGCTTCACTGATTAGTTTAATGAATATAAAAATGAATGTAGCCAAAACAATTCACAATACCTCCAAAGCTTTCGTCAGTAATGTTTTTGTGCACTTACTAAACCAACAGTTCTTTGTTTTATCTCCTTGTAGACGAGGAATAATTTTGAGAGCACCAGACAGGAAGTGGAGAATCTGATGCGAAGGATAAAGTCAGCAGAGCAGGACTTCAAAGCTCCTGGACAGTGGACTATGGAGGGCTTTCTTTATGTACAGGAAAAGCGTGAGTATTTTTGTAATCTTACAGATTACAAAAAGAAATACATTCTCTAATTACTGTGACAATGTTGCGATCTCATAATAATAATAATAATAATAATAATTTTTTTTCTGTTTTATACATCCTTTAACTACTTAACTCACAATCATGTAGTTTAAAGCTATTTATCTGGCATATATGTATATTATACACCTAAGTATGTACATTTTCCCACTAAAATAGGAAAATAAAACGAAATTCTTAATTAAAAAGATGTAATGTAGTATGTGTCAATTGGAATTTCATTAGATACAGTGTTCCTTACTTCATGATATTTCTTTTTTTTTTTTCAGCTAAATGCCTGATTAATGATGTCAAAACTTTTTTAGATGTCATAGATATCATTTTTGTTGCTATTGTTTTAATTGCAAATTGATTGCAAGCAGCTGATTTCGCGTTGAATATCTAACCTTCATCCTGAAAATTGTAAAATTCAACTTTTTTCTCAATTCATTATTAATATTATTTTGTTTGTTTGTTATTCTTTTTTTTTTCTTGCTCCTCTCGTGCGGTTGAACATATGGGCAACGAGTTTCGTCATTTCTTTAGCAATGGTGGTATTTGCAGGGCGAGGTTGTTAAGCCAATGCCCAACCCTCCTCTTTTCTTACAATTTATTATTAAATAGTTTAAAATAACACTGTATTCCTAAATATATACATTAAAAATATAATAAACAAAAATCAATTCATTTTGTACATGTATCAAACAGGTATTTTTGTTTATAAAACTGTTCTGCTGGAACATTGTTAACGAACCTGTATTGCACATGCCTACACACCATAAATTCCCTTACAATTAAGTTCCCCCACACCAATAAATGCCCTAATTAATTACCTCACTTCAACAAATGCCCCACTAATTGCATCACTATCCACAAAATGCCTCTTAATTACAAAAGAATTCTACTACAGTATATACTGTATCACCTTTATAAATGTCCACAAAATATCCCTTCCATGACTAAGGATTTTAACACCTTTTTCCCTGAGAATATTTTTTGTTTTTTGTTTCGTTTGCCTCTTTCGCCTTTTTTGCCAGCGTTATATATTGCCTTTTGGAAATGCTGATACATGTTTTTAATGGAAGCAAATAATTGCAAGTCATTTGCTGAATCCTGTAAGCTGTCTGTTAAAGGGCCTCTGGGATTCACATGGAGCCGACACTACTGTACATATGACAAAGAGACTAAGATGTTCACCATGAGCAGCTCCGAAATCAAATCTGGAAGCAAACAGGTAGAACATTCTAATATTATTTATATTATATCTTGTCTTTTTTATGACTCATACATTTCAAAGTTATACATTTCCATAAAACTTTATAATGCTGAATAAGCTCTCCTTGTGTGTGTTCTTTTTTTCTTCTTCTGAAGAACGGACTGGTTCTGAGTCCACCTGAAATGTTCAAGCTCAAGTCGTGCATCAGGAGAAGAACAGACTCCATCGACAAGCGATTCTGCTTCGATATTGAAGTGGTGGAAAGGTTTGTTTTCAGTTTCTGCATTTCTGCATATTATAGCACATTTTTTTCTCCCTCAAATTTCTTCCAGGCTCCTGCAAGGTCATTGAGGACATTATGACGTTTGACTTTAGAGGGTGTGGTAGAGAATTTATTATAAATTTCTTTTTAAATGTTGCATTTTCCACTGTAATGTTTTCCTTGGCAAGTTCAGAAGTCTCTCAGGGACTTCATTCAACATTCTTCTCTCTACTTCCTTTCTTCTCGCTCTTCATAACTGAAGAAATAACACTTGTCAAGGGATTCTGTTCAGTTCTCTTCAGTGTTTCTATAAAGTCCACCGGTATGTCAGAATTTTCCTGCTTCATGTTGTGATTGCACGTGTGCTACCACATGCTACCGACTACCTACAGCTTCTTTCACATGCTGCGCTTAACCTTCACACCTTTCAAATTATAACATGCTACTTGCCACTAATTATACTGTCAACACCAGAATTACTGGCACTCTTCATGAAAATGCTATTTTAAACAATATCATATGAGTACACTGCATGGTTTTATTTAAGTACACCATTTTGTCAAAAGCTCAGACTGTTTTTATAAAGTGCAATGATTTTGCACAGGTAAATTGTTTTATTTCAAAAGTATTTGCACCCCTCCCCCAAACAATATACATTTTTCATATCAATTAATAGAGTAACAGTATATTTTATGTAATTATTGTACAATTGTACTCTTAAAATGTTTTATTTTTTTGCACACCACCTGCACACATTTTGCAAGGCAAGGCAAGAGGAATGCAGTCTCTTTTAAAAGCATTGCTGGTAGTGTGTGTGTTTAGTTTTTTTTTTTTTTCTCAAAGAGGATCAACAGGGTTTAATGTTTCATAAAGAGCAGTAAGTGAGGTTTTTTTTTTTTTTTTTTTTTTTTAACCTCTCAGCTAATTAAGTAAAAAAAAAAAAAGTAAGTCGAGCAAGCATGGGAGGACAGAGTGCTGTCTTGTTAGTAAGCAACATAAGAAGAGTCGCATGACGAATCAAAGCAATTTAACTAATAATATTCCAACATTGCAGTATAACCGAAAATAACCTCCATTTTTGGGACATTCACCATTTTGTGATGTGACATTAGCTGTGGCCGCATGGAGAAGTCGCACAGGCTGATCTTTTAATTTTTTCAATTCAGGATTTCAGTGAGGATCAGAGAGAGATTAACTTGGCCATTATGTTACTTAGTTGAATCTATAATGCCATTCATCATCACATGAGTTCCCGAGTAGTTCCTGTTACACCACCCAAAGAATCAAGTTTACTCTAACCTTACTTAGAGTGGGTGCCAATAATTTTGACACATCTGTTTTATGAGAGAAAGTTCTTTCGTTTCTCCAGCTGCATTTGAGTGACAGGTTTAAATCATTGTTTACGATGTGTCATTTGAATTATTGTGTATTATGGAGTTGCCTATATTTCGGGATGATGCATCAACAGCATTGCAGTGCAGTATTTTTTTAATGCTTGTTCTTTTTGGTTGCTGTTGTTCTTTGATTTGTGCTGTTCATTGTTTAATCTCTATCGAACTAGCAGCACATCCAAGTTTCTGTTATGCACCAGCTGATGTGGCTGTGATTATTCTGTTCCTCAGACATGGCATCATCACCCTGCAGGCTCTGTCTGATTCTAATAGACGTCTGTGGATGGAGGCCATGGATGGAAAAGAGCCAGTAAGAACACATCCATTACACCAAACCCATGCTACTGTATACAGCAGAACAGATTATGTTTATGCATTTGGCTTAAATCACAGGTATTCCATAAAGATTGATTACCAACACACAAATGCATAAGGAAAGAGGACTTGTACAGTAGATAATATGTAGATCCTTCAAAAATGCATTAACTTCATCCGAAAAAGTAATAACTGTTAGGAATAGCTACTGTATTGTAAGTGAAACTGTATGTTCCACAATATTAACTCTAACTATAAAGTAATTAAATATCTGAAGCTTTGACTTGTTATAAATAAATATGAGAATAATAAAACACCTCTTATTAATTAGATTTCTATAACAGCTGTTTTTTAAATTTAATTTAATTTCCAAATAATGAAAGCAACAGGTAACTATCCCTTTTGTCATTTACTTTTCATAAAAACTTTCGGAGGAAATCATTTTCATAGTAAAATAGAAAAATAGCACAGTTCTCTTTTTATTTGCATTTCTCAGCCATTCAATAAGCTCCCAACAGGGCAAGTATAACCAGGAGTGCGAGGTCATCTTTTATTGTGTAAAGATGTGTTTTTATGGTTGAGTTTGTCTCCGTTGTTTCCGGTCCTTTTGAGACAGACTCATAAAAACCTTCAACACAATTAGCCAGAGTCTGGTTTGTCTGGACCGATTAGTTTCTGAGTTGTTGAGTAGTTCCTTCCTGTTTCTGTTCCAACTTCAATAGATGTATATAGCATCCTCTGTTTCTTTCACACAGATGTCATGTTCTCCTTGCAGGAGAAACAATGACCTAAGGAAATAAAAAACTTTTAGATTACATACCACCTATTTAAAGCCCTGAACTGTTTTTTTAACTTACACACGCCTGTTTTTTTGTTTTGTTTTTTTTTTTGTTTTGTTTTTACATAAGTACTGTTTGTTTACAAAGCAAAAGAAGTTATCAGTTAATCAAGAAAAAAAGAAAATAAACAAGATTTCCAATTCCAAACACGCTTGTGATACTGTAGGTGTCTGCCAGAACTGATCTAGAATAAAACCTAAGACAATTGAGTACATTATCATAATAATATGAGCATTTGAGTGTGTGTGCGTGTGTGTGTGAACATTTAGGCTGCGTAATTCACATATTCTAGGTAGTGGTAAAAATTTATGCATTTAGAAAATAATGATAGCTTTGGTTGTCCCTAATACCCTAATGCACAGTTTGATGTCTAAAGTCTAACTTGTCAATACAGCCATTAACCAATATTACATTTCTAGCATAGATCCGTGCCACCACAGATGTAAGGGTAAATTTTTTGCAGATAAAAAAACAAACACACAAAAAAAACAAGATAGATAACTTGTGACCAAGAACGAAAAAAAAAAAAGTTTTTTACTGTCACTATGTGTAAATACACATACATAACATCTCTTAAAGAAGCTGCTCTGAGAATAGCCTCAGTACACCTTGGCAAAGATCATAAAATTTTCTGGAAGTGTACTGGAGTTACAAACACTGTTCTTCAAAAAGATTTTCCCTCAGCGGGTGTTTTGATGATGATGGTGGTGTACGCCTGCCAAATTGCGTCACTCCCAAATTGCTGTGTTTAATTGGGTTGAGATCCGGTCGATGTGAAGTTCATAGCATAGAATTTTCTTCCTGAGCAAGCCATTCAGTGAGCCCTGATGCCACGTGGATGGGGGGCAGGGCCAGCCCGGAAAATACACCCATCTGATTAGAAATGTTTTACTACATCACTTGCAGTT
Source organism: Clarias macrocephalus (assembly GCA_011419295.1). Classification (NCBI taxonomy): domain Eukaryota; kingdom Metazoa; phylum Chordata; class Actinopteri; order Siluriformes; family Clariidae; genus Clarias; species Clarias macrocephalus. The sequence goes on along the minus strand of JAAGKR010000210.1, from coordinate 244,244 downwards.
ATGCTTCACATTAAGGGGACAAGTGGAAGTAAATATGCCAGTGAGATAAATTAAGTACAGCACAACAGGGCCGCCGGTTTTCCTTAGTCAGTCATCTGTATAACCTAAATGGGTTTAGGCAAAATAAACATCTCTACAAGCACAGCTGCTAATGGTTTACCATGTAGTTCAATCATTATCATCCTTACCATACTTTTGTTAAATATTTAAGGAGTACAGGAAGTCTGACTGATCATGTTATAACAATAAATGTTAACATGACTAGAGTCAGTGCCTTTTTTTACTCAGTTATTTTTTTTTTAAATAATTATCATTAGACAGATGAAAGAAGATGATAGACCTGTGTGTTTTCATTCCATTTATGGCTCTTTACCGTCTGAACCTTTGATCATTCAGCGAAGGTGATAGTTAGCCATGATCTCTGACAGGATTTACCCATAACAGTTTCACTCTAAAATGAAAACACATCAAACACTATGGATTTGATTTGCCTGAAAACTGTGTACACAATGGGTATTAATGAACAGTTATTACATGTTCAAAAGTAAGTACCCCCTCTTTTTTATTCTGTGTGTTTTTGAGTCAAAAAAAAAGTATCTGATTATAGCAGGTCTTAGGCAGGTATTAGGGAAACACAATAACTTTTTCACCATACCATTATTATTTTAGCCAAAAAAAAAAAAAAAAAAACATGTGGGCAAAACTAAGTACCCCCATGATTTGATAGCTTGTAGATCCAGCTTTTGCAGCAATAACTTTGTCTCCTTTATGATTATATCAGTCATTTACATTGTTGTGAAGGAATTTTGACCCGTTTAACAACATTGTTTCAGTTCACACAGTTCGCACAGCTCTCTTAAGGTCCCGCCACAGCATTTCGATTGTGTTGAGGTCTGGACTTTGACGAAGCCATTCCAAAACCTTTTTTGATTCTTTTATTTTTCAGCCATTCTGATCTAGCTGTACTGGTGTGTATCAGATCATTGTTCTGATCCAGTTTCGCTTAAGCTTTGTCAAACTCCACATTGTTCCGAAATGGTTTTATAATCCTTACCAGATTGATGTGCAGCAACAGTTGCTGCCATTGTTTTTGTCTTTCCCTCTTGGTATTGTGTTAACACACACCTGAGTGCTCCAGCCCAGCAAACTGCTAAAACGTCTGCTTTTATAGAGGTCTGCACACCTGATGGTGATCACTTAATCAAGAGATGATGATTAGCTTCAACTGTCCCTCTTAAATCCTGGGGGAGCAATAAGGGGGGGGGGGGGTCATTTTGTTAAATAAATAATTGCATGGTGAAAAAAGATATACTGTATGTTGGTGTTTGTCCGAGGTTGCATTTGCCTAATCCTAAGACTCACTACTATTAGATGATTTTTTCCTATGTCACAAAGACAGAATACAGAAATTACAGAATTAAAAGAGGGGGTACTAAATTTTGAAAATTAACATAACTTTGTCTTATTGTATAGTTTATGTAATGTGACTGAGATACATGTTTAATTGTGGGATATCATGTTATCTATAGATTTACACCCTTCCAGCACTTCTGAACAAGAAAGAAGAAAGTAAGTTTCCTCTTTTAAAATGAGCAAATGTAAGATTTTAAGAAATATTCAGATAATACCAGGTAATGCAAAGCATCTTTTTTGTCTGTGCAGCATTCCTAAACGAGGCGGGGTTTAACTTCGTCAAGAAGTGCATTCATCTTGTAGAGACAAGAGGTAAGACTGCTAATTACATTCCAGGGATGAATCTATCGCCGCATCCAGTTTAAACATACATGCTTACACTTGTGTCGTGATTCTGATTGAAAGAAATACTTTAGTGAATAATCTATTTCACAACTTTTCGCTCCTTACTTTAACCATTGTCGATGAAACAAGACATTTTCAATGTTGAAACTTGTAATGGGAGTCTATCTTACCCGGAATCTTTTCCATAAATATCTGACTCAGACCGCACCCTAGTTCTTTAGTGATATCATACAGATGTATTGACGTGGTTCAGGACACGGTGTGACTTACAGCAGTCCTTAAACGTGAACAGTGCGGTAAAGTGCGGTAAAAATGTTTAATAAAGCCATTTTGAGCAATAGCAATTTGGCACCATTCGGCTTCTATTTCAAGGCTCTTGGAAAACTTTAAAGCTGGTTTGAGAAAGCTGATTGTGTATCCTCATGATGTCATTTGAAGATTTTTTCCCCTTTCGGGTTAGACTTCAAACAACACCCCAAAGAAAATAGTTTTGGCTGTAGTAACTTCAGTGAAAAACAAAAACAAAAAAATTTTATGAACTTGGCTGACAAGTGGTAAGGAAAAGGTTGTATCAAATTAATTTTTTTATCAGCTTATTTTTTGCGTACAAATATTTTAGTTACCGTACAAGGGTGTAAAATGAAAAATAAAAAAATGTATTAACTATACTATAAATTTCCCAGTGGGCTAGTTATGTTGTGTATAATTGCTGTTAAATTGTTAGCAAATGTAATGAAAATACACTTAATCCCTGATTTAATAACCTAGCACAATTTTAGAAACAACCTAGAGAGCACTTTTGTAAATTGCTTTTTTTTATAAGAGCACCTACCAAATGATGTAAATGTAATCACTGGAGATGGGGGGGGGATCTATTCAATTATATATAATATATATAATATCATATACATTATAATATTATATACACACATATATATATATATAATATTATATATACACACAATTCATTTGTGTGACAATTTATGTATTATCACACTGACTACGGAAATTCAAATTTATGTTTGTTGACATTTGAGACATTTGCTGTACCTCTTTAATCCTGCAGACAGCACAAGCAGTTCATGGCCATTTATGAAATATGTGTCCTGACCTTACACAAAGTATTATTCGAGTCTGGCAAGAGTCCTTATTCTCTCTTAAAATGATATAACTGTGAGATAATGAATATAGCATGGTGTACTAGCAGGAGACTTCATCTTCTTCAAGTTTCATCTTGCACTTTATTTAGCTTGGTTTCATTCTCACATCTCTGCATGTTTGTGATTCTGAAAAGAAAATCTGTCATCTGGGCATGCTAGTTCAGAAAGAGAAGCATGCATTATCACAGTATTGAGGTGCACCGCAAGCACAGCGAGGCACATTCGATTAAAATGCATACCACATGAAAACTTTTATTTTGTAAAAAGGTTTTTTGAGGTTGTTGAGCCTAGAGGAATAAACATTTATAGACCAAAATGAAATTCACTTGTTGGAGGCACAAGTGCTTCTGCTTTCTCTCATCCCTGTTCAAAATATCTTTCCTGTATTTCCCAGGTATCCAGACGATGGGTCTGTACAGAATTGGAGGAGTGAACTCTAAAGTGCAGAGACTTATGACCTCTGTGTTTGGTAAAATTCTCTAAGCATTTAAAGTTTTACATTAATTCTTTATTTTGTATTAAAGCATAAAACAGGTCAGGGTGTGCCTTTGGGAAAATAATGATTTATTTTTATTATTATTATTATTATGGTTCATGTTATTACTTTTATACATTGTACATTGTAAACGTTGTTTACATAGATCCTTGTTTTCTATCATAAATATGATAAGACACGAAATGCAACTTGCAATGGTACAAAGAAACCAGAAAGTGCAAAGTTGTCCATCTTGAAGACCTTGTTTTTCAATCCATTTATTATTAGTCTTAGATCACGTGGAATATCCTCATACAATTCTGCAGTATATGAATGAGCTGTTATAATAGAAACGGTTAGATAGAGCACATTAATATTGGCCTGTAAGAATTTTACAGCTGTAACAATTGGCAGAACCTTCTCACAAATCAGAAGCGGGAATTCAACATTGCTGTGATATTTTTTTATCGTTGTTGTTTATTCCTTTTTAATTTACAATTTATTGACGTTTTGTTCCTGCAGCTGCCAAAGCTCCTGCAGACATGGACCTCGACCCAGACACTTGGGATAATAAAACCATCACCAGTGGACTCAAAAATTACCTCAGGTTAGGAAATAATCGAGTAAACCCTACTTCATTGGTTAATATCAAAATCATGCATGATAATTCGGTTGCTTTCTGCCTGCAGGTGTCTGGCTGAACCACTGTTAACCTACAGACTTCACAAGGACTTCATCATGGCAGTCAGTGAGTTCTAGCTGCCCTGACTTGTTCCTCCGAGCGCTCCAAATGCGAAAATGGAAAATGAATGTTTAAAGCATTGCAGATGACTTTAACAAACTAAATCTTCACAAAAATGTTTTTTTTTTTTTTTGTGCGTTCTTAGAGTCCGACGATCAGAACTACAGAGTCTGTGCGGTTCATTCTCTCGTGCACAAGCTGCCAGAGAAGAACAGAGAGATGCTGGACATCCTGGTCAAACATCTGCTTGTGTAGGTTTTTCTGACATTATACAGGATTTAGATTGATTTCAGTGGTAATTCATTCTTTCTAGCAATATTGCCTGTTTCTTGGCTTGATATAGCAGAACCCTGTATTACAGGCGTAGAAAATGGATTTTCTCTGGGTGTTTGGAGAAACCCTGGAGTTGGTATAATAAAATTAGGCCATGTTGGGGAAAAATGTCCTAATGGTTTCCATTAACAGGATGATGGAAAATGCAAGTTAGTACGCGAATTTTCATTAGGAAGTATGGGGTTATTTGAGCTGGTGGCCACTGATACATAACATTCTTAGAGTTTTAGGTCATGTATACCGTAGCACCAGTATAGGTTCTAGGCTTTGTCGTTGTTAAATGCTTCTTGGAATGTTTTAAAATGACCCCTTTCAAATTAAGGCTCATTATATAAGGCATGGTGCCCGATCAGCAGAAATGAAAGCTAATTTGAGTCTGTGTCATTCACAGGGTTTCCACACACAGCCAGAAGAATTTGATGACGGTCTCTAATCTCGGTGTGATCTTCGGCCCTACACTGATGCGCTCGCAAGAGGAAACCGTGGCCGCCATGATGAACATCAAATTTCAAAACATTGTGGTGGAGATTCTTATAGAGAACTATGAGAAGGTAAGATTGACTCATTGTTTAATTTAATTCAATTCAACAGCAGGTGTCACTGTTTAGCAAACACAACGAGGAGAATTCATTAGTTTTGCGGCAGAGGCTGACAATCAAGCCTTTGTTCTCAGGTTCAGTGTCTTAAGAAGTTGAGTTGTGATTTATGGCAGCAAGCATACTGAGTAATATTTCATTGATGTTTCTCAGATCTTTCATGAGTCTCCAGATCCCAATGTGCCTCTACCTCAGCCTCAGGCTCAGTCTCGCTCCAGCTCACGCCGCAGCAAAGCCATCTGCCTATCATCAGGCCCACGCAAGTCCAGAGGCCTGTACTCGCCTGCTCTCTGCCTGGCCGATGCTGACAGTGTGTATCCCTTTTCAGTCTGACTTTCATTATTTGGGGCTGTGTAGGCCCAGTGCCAGCTCCCAGCAGCTGTATTTATATACCTTTATGCCTTTCGGAATGTCTGATCGTCCATCCACATCCTTTGTCATTGTAACCAGCAAATGAACTGATTTGTATTTTGGAAGCAATTCAAACAGGCTAAAGGTCACACCAAGGTCGAATGTCGAAAAAATATTTCCATTGAGGGTCGATCTGGCATACAATGCAATGTAATGCAAAACAGTTTGCTCTGTACTGTAGCTGGTGCTGTGACAACTTTTGCATGAAATGTATAATTAGATCAATATGACTATTTTTGTCACAACATTTGATCATCAAGACCATCTATTCTATTACATAGTCTATTAATATTAATAATGAAATAAATAAATAAAAAACAATGTTTCAACCACAATAGTGGTAGAGAAGTCTCAAAGGCAGGACAAATATAAGGTCAAATGAAAATGTCCAAATTGATTCAAGCTGTCAGGAAGGCTGCAGTTATGTAGTCATGCCATTATCTAATCAGCCAATCATGTGGCAGCAGTACAACAACACAAATCATGCGAACCCCAGGGTCACAAGCTTTACTTATTGTTCACATCAAACAAAGAAAAAATTTTGATGTGGCATGGTTGTTGGAGCCAAATGAGTTGGCTTGAGTATTACAGAAACTGCTGATCTGCTGGGATTTTCACACACATCAGTCTCTAAGCGTTACCCAGGATGGGAGGAAAAGCAAAACATTGAGTGAGCGACAGTTCTGTAGGAGGAAAAGCCAAATGTAGGGGAAGATGGGCAGACACAGTTTCGAGGATATAGTATAATATCCTCATATAATTTCTCTTCTTCTTCATGCATGCTTCTCAGTATGCACAAAGCATCAAACCTTGAAGTGAGTCAGGTACGACAGCAGAAAACCACATCAGGTTCCTCTACTGTCATGCAGGAACAAGAATAGGAGTCTGAAAGGGCCACAGAGATTTTTTTTTTTTGCTCACCATGGTGTGCCTAGGTACGGGCTCCGGGCCAGCGGGGGCACTGTGGGAGACGTTTACAAGGGAAGCAAGCAACACTTTTTTTTGTGTTACTATAGACTTTCTATCAGCTCAGACCAGTGTGGTCATTCTCCTCTGATCTCTTTTACAGTATTTTCTGAAATACTCAAATCAGCCCATCTAGTACTAACGTTCAACATGTGTAAAGTTTTAGGCCCACCGTTTAACCCTTCTTCTATCACAGGTGACACGTTCAGCAGCAGTCCCAGCAGCACACCTATGGGCAGCCTGGAGTCTCTGTCCTCTCACTCTTCAGAGCAAAACGGCTGCTCCAAGGCGGCCTCTCCCTCACGCTCCAAACACAAGATCTCAGGCAGCCTGTGCTGGACCACTCCGTCCCCATCCTCCGACGGCCCTAAGAGCCCCGGTGGCACCACCAGTCCTGACTCCAGCTCCAAAGAAGATGCAGCTAAGACAGATGGAGAGTGGGAGGAGGCTCTTAGTGTTCTCCCACCAGAGCGGGCTTCTCCGGCACCCGAGCTGCCCAACAGAGCCGAGGAGGAGAATGCAGCGGTGCGGAGGTCAGGCCGCATGTCCACCGTATCCTCCTGCTCCTCCCTCACCTCCCTTCACATCTCTGAAGGTGAGCACATGGAAATCTAAGCATAGTGTCAGTATTACAGTAGTTATATTTCTAATATAGTATCATTCTTGCTCTGTCACATCAAAATATAAATCATTATTTTGAAGATTGAGTTTTGCGTGTCATGTAGGTTTCAGGAGCTGCCACGGTTCAGTTCAGAGTTTAGTTTCTCGCAGTAACAGGGACAGCCTGAAGTCATTGCCGTTACCGGACCTCCCTGTTAAAGACACGGGCAGATGCAGACTGGATTCATCAGCGAGCAACGGATACCAGAAGCCTGGGTCTGTGTAAGCAGCGTTCACTTCAGTCTCATGGGAATTGGTCACCACATTGCATGTCATAATCGAATTAAATCATTGGAGTATGAGATTTTATTTTTTTTGTACAGCATGTATAGAATGTGTATATTAATGCCAACATTTGTAGGAAAAACAACTTCCAGTTAATATACTGTGTATGACTGCTTTTTGATGCTTAATACAGTTTAGCAGTTGTCCAATAATGGGTGTGTTTTGAAGTAAGGAACTTTTATGTATTCAATGAGCCTCAGTGCTTTTCAGCGCAAAGGCTGAATAAAAGATATGAAAGCCATGTAGGGTGTTTGCTGGATACATCTGACTATCAGAAAGTTCGTTGAGAGGTGACATTAGACCCCAGCGCTGGCCGGCAATGTTCTCTCTGACTGCCAAAGTGCTCGCATAGAAGATCCAAACCAAAATGCTTTTTTTCCTCCATCATAACTTGGAGACATCCTGTATGCTGCAGGGGGAAAAAAAAACAAGTGTTTCAGAGAAGACGAGTCTGTTTGGAGCCGGCGTTAAATAAACTGTCGTACTAAGGTTCTGTGTAAAGCGCTCAGAAACTAAACTTCGTGAGTGCAACAGATGAATTTGCACTACGCGCTTTATATTTGACACACACACTGTTTACTGTTGTAGGGTGGCCTGCCGAGCAGCGTTCTTCGAGAGCCCTGTGGTCTCCCAGCCGGCCCCTGCTGGAAGGTACATCATCAGGCACAGAGCAAAGCATGATCCCTATTAGTTTCACCACTCTGTTAATAATATTTAGCCCTGTTGTGCCACAACATCTCAGGATTGATTGTCATACAGAGTTGCTTTTGCTTGTGTTTGCTTTCTATATTAGGAGCCATGTTGGTTTTGCAATCTCAGAATAGAGCTTTGGTATTTGATTTTGCCCGTTCATACCCTCCAGTCTCGAGCTCACCTCTGACCCTGTCCACTTCATCATTATCAAGTCACTACAGCTGTGTTCCTTCTAAGCCACCTCCTCTTATATGATTACAGGGAGGCCAAGGCCATGTATTCCTGCCAGGCGGAGCACAGCCATGAACTCAGCTTCCCTAAGGGAGCTCTCTTCAACAACGGTAAACACACGCACACAGTTGTTTGAAAACAACTGACATAATAATGCATAGAATAGGATGTAGTGCTATTTTCACACAGTACGTGGGTTGATGCACAGCAACATACAGCAGTGTGGTGAAATGGCACAACAGAGAAGAGTTTTCTTATCATCAGAAAATCTGATGGCCTGGGAGTCCAAGAGAACAAAATCCGGGTGGGAGGGATGGCGTACACTTTCCCATGTTCATCAGAGTGACACTGAGAAACTGTCGGCTTCTGTAAACTCATGCATGTGGAAGTGGGAGGATAGTGCTTTCCTGTGAGTGTGTCATACGGCTCTTTGATACTGCATGAGCAACAGTTGAAACTAATGCAGGTGGCTGGCTTTACATGCCTCAGAGGAAGCACATGTTATTCGTCACCCTCCATTTGGCAGCTGTCATATGACAGAAACAAGCTGGCTGCTGGATTAGAAAAAGCCTGAGACCATTTTTTAATAACAGAACTAAGATATACTTACTATACACTTTATAGCCGTTTCAAAACAATACAGGATGAATCTGAATCAAAAAGAAGTGCCGTCTGCAGTAGTTCTAACAGACACAGAAGCCATGACTTTGACAGGCATCATCTTCTTCACTGGGACTACCAGACACACAGGAAAAACAGAAATGCACAAATCCTATTAGCACTGTGGTTAAGGTGTGGGACTACTGGTCAGGTTTAAAACCCAGCACCACCAATTTGCCAGAGCCCTTGAGCAAGGCCCTTACCCCTCAACTGCTCGGATGTATGATGTGATGTAAGGGCATCTGTCAAATGCCGTGAATGTAAATGTGTCCTCCTAATGTTTCTAAATAACAAACACAGAATTTCATATACACTGGTCTGCATTCAGGCGGCACGGTGCTGTAGTAGTTAGCACAGTCGCCTTGCAAGTCCAGGGTCCGGGTTCGGTTCCCGGCCAGGTTCGACTCCCGTGTCTGTGTGCATGGAGTTTGCATGTTCTTCCCATGCTTGGTGGGTTTCCTTCGGGTACTCCAGTTTCCTCCCACAGTCCAAAAACATGTAGGTTAGGTTAATTGGCATTTCCAAATTGGCCGTAGTGTGTGGATGAGTGTGTGTGTGTGTGTGTGTGTGTGTGTGTGTGTGTGTGTGTGTGTGTGTGTGTGTGTGTGTGTATTTGTGTGCCCTGCAATGGATTGGCACCCTGTCCAGGGAATACCCAGCTTGTGCTCTAGGTCTCCTGGGATAGGCTCCAGGCCACCCGTGACCCTGAATACAGGATTAAGCGGTACAGATAATGAGTGAGTGAGTGAGTGAGTGGATTGCATTCATGCAGCTATATTGCACAGTACTGCTCAAATGCTTTGAGTCACTCCTCATTTCACTCACTCTCACTCATCGTCTATACCACTTAATCAGTTAATCTGCATGTCTTTGGACTGTGGGAAGAAACCGGTGTACCCTGGTTGGTTGTTTCTGTAACAGCCTCAACAGCAACCTCATTTCCCCTCTCATCTATTCCAACTACTTAGTATACTAATCACCGGCCTGATCATCTGTTGTCATAGGCAGATGTTTTTTTTATGCTTACATGATTTATAGGTCACAGTTTGGTTTAACAAATAACATTCCTTTGAAACTGATCAGGAACTGGTCAGGTCTGAAACATTAATCCCAAAATCTGCCAAAAACGAGAGACAAAAAGTCCTTCAAGAAGCCTGGAGAACTAAATAAAAAATACAACAAAGTCTGGCTATTTGGAGGCAAAATATGAAGAAATGAGGTGTGGTTCAAGACTTTTGCACTGGAAAAGTACTGGAAATGTTGAGCTCTTTAGACCTTTAGTGCATAATAAACTAAGGTTCTGAGTAGGATGAGAAAAGAAGAAGAAGAAGCTGAAAAACAGATGTGTTCATGTTTTTATGTGTGTGTGTGTGTGTGTGTGTGTGTGTGTGTGTGCATTTTGTCTGCACAGTGCACCCGTCAGTGGAACCAGGGTGGCTTCAAGCTACATATAATGGCAAGACTGGACTCGTCCCAGAGAATTACGTTTCGTTCCTCTAGCCAAGGCCAGAAAGCAGAAATCAAGTCCATGGTATCCATGGTGATCGTTTCTCCATAAAGGGACCGTTTTGTACATTCACCATATGCAGTATGTGAATAGTTTGAATGTGTAGTTCAAAAATGGTTATAAATAAATTACTCACAGAGTGTATATGTTTGATGTAGATATTAGAAGGTGTCTAAAAAAATATTTTGTGTGTTTCTTACTGCTATGCCTTTGGCTCTGTAAGCCCTAAGGTAGATTATTTATACTGTAGGTGGCTAATAACGCAGACTGGATCTGACAAGTTGAACTGATAATATAAGAAACATTGACCTGTTATATTTTATAGGTCTAAACTTCTTATACTACAGTTCAGTGATGAAGGAGAACTTACAATTTACACACTGATTAATGTAATGGTACGTGACATGCTCATAGGGTTTTTTTTTATTTTATTTGTTTGTTTGTTTTTTAATCTGTTCACGCTCATATCTTTTTCCCAGTATAACTTATCTTTGAATGTATTTTTTGTATATCTGTCACTGGAGTGAGCAGAAGCCAGGACTTGAGAAAGTGTGTCTGAAACATTTCCACAGCATTCCAATATACGTGTTCGCCTCCCACCCCCATTTTTCTTTTAAGTGAAGCTAAATGGTAAAAAAAAAAGCAAAACGAAACAGATGCGGGACATCAGTGGTTAGGTCCTTTCTTTCTTAATAGCACTAATGTCATAAGCTTCAGTATTAATGATCCATTAAATCAGTGCCATGTGTAAAGACATATGGGGACTGTGAATATTTTTCTGCTATGTAGCTAAGTACTAAATATAAATGATAATATTTACATTTTCCACTCACACTTACATGGGTTTTTCTTTGTGCCTCTTCTTTCTCATTTTTCATAACTTTTTTTATCACACAGATTTTTCTGACATTTTAATTTATTTACATTTAAACAGTCTATTTGAATAAAAAAAAATTCTGATGTGTATTAGAAGTACTCAGTACTAATCTGCTAATACATGTTTTGTTGTGCTTATTGAAATGGCACTTATTTCATTAACAGTTCTGCTGTATTTAATTTCACACTGGTTTACCATTTCAATGTATTTAAAGGGACATGAATGAGAAAAAAGAGCAATGTGTCAGCAACGAAATGTCAGATTTTCCCCCAAAATGCCATAATTGTTGCCTGTAAAATGTCCAAATTATCATTATTAATATTACCTCAATGTCTGTTCCATATGGAAGTCTACATCATGCCCATCAATATGGCAACATTTGATGTCAAAGTCAAACATTATTCACCCACATATGTGAAATTATTGTAACAAATGATTGTACCTCAGACATGTTCAAATCTTGAAGAGGTCACTTTTTCTCTATAACTTTAAATATTTGACATTCGAATAATTTAAAAACGTTGCATCTTTTAATTAGAATCATCTTGTATTTTAATGAAATATATATTTAAACATTTAATCCCTTTTTTAAGAGAAAAATAATTAACAAAAAAAGGACAAATAATTCAGTTTAACTAAACCTTGAAAATATTCCAGTCTTACAAGCTGCATTTACATAACGTGCTAAATAGAAAGTCAATGAACATTTCCAAAGCTAGCTTTCATACATGATAGCTCATTAGCCTGCTAACTAGGATAAAAAATTATTACACATTTTAACATCAAAGGACAAGTGCCCTTTTGGCTTGAACAGTCTTGTAAAAAAAATTTTTAGTTGTTAAATTATTCATTAAAACTTTTTCATTTAAAGATTTTTCTCCCTAAATCTAAAAAGCATCTGAAGACAAGTTAATAATACATTTAGGGTCAACCTTTATCGTCTCAATGGTTAAAAGTCATTTTCCAAAAAATATATTTAATAAAAACATTTAATGTGATATTTTAGCAAATGTTCCTAACTAGGAACAGTAGCATCCAAAATAAATACTAAAAACACATTTGCTAGTTTAACCATTTAATAAGCTTGTTGGAAGTTTTACTTCTTCCAGCGCCCTATAAAATCTAATTATTAGTATATATTTGTTCAGTTTGCCCTTTTGCCTTAAATCCTGGAGCAGTTTCCACCATAATCCAATATATTGTTTCATTTCATTTTATCGGAAACTGTTCTGTGTTTTTGTTGTTGTTGTTGTTTGTTAAATTGTCCTGTATTTCTTGATAAGATTGTCCTTTCGAAAAGGGAAAAGAAGAAAATATTGCTATGTTGACTTCCTTTGAATTTTCCTTGTGTTACTGACATTCTGAAATCTGATAAAGTTGCTATAAAGTGTTCTTATAGTTTGGTTTATTTTTATTTCTTTAAGGCACACAATGTACTCGGCACTGATTGTGTTAGGTCAAAGAATTTTAAAAGTAAAAATGATACAAGAAGAAATGAACTGAACTATGAAAGTTAACGATGATTTATGATTTGTATTATAAGCTCAGTCATGATTGACTGAATGGCAATGTCTAAACTTGTACAAAAATATTGTAATTTGTAATGTGACCCATTTAAAAATTGATTTCCATTTCACATTAGTGAAATGGTCATCATTTCAAGCCAAAATGACAGGTACGCATCTTTTATTCTTGTGCAGATCTTCTCAGCTCTCAATCCAATCGTGTAAGACACATACAAACCCCTGACACAGAGGCTCAAGCTAGTATTACAATGTACAAAAAAGGCCATGTTCATTAGAACTGGAGTGTACTGGATGCTCATGCGACGTGTTTACAATGTTCATTCTTTTATCCTTTGTAATTGTTTTATCCTGGGTAGCATCGCTGTTGTTTAAAATAGGGTTGACTAGAGTGAGTTGGAGCACTATACAATAAATCGTTCCAATTATTAGCAGGCTTTAGTGCTGACTCCGTAACTGCTCATGCTCAGGCGCATCCTCTGCTTTCCTATAAAAGAAAAACAATTTAACCACAGCTATGAAAAGTTTATCATCAAAAGTCAGATTTATGATCTGGAGAACATTTCGAATTATGCTCATTTGCAAAATTTTTTTTTTTTAAATGGCTAATATGATAGCATGATTCTGCATAATTTAAAAAAAAGTCTTGCACGTACTTCAGTTTCACTCTGCATGCAAGCAGACGCATCTTTCAAGTTTGCTTATAAGTTCGGCCATGCGCTCCATGTTGTGCGACTTTTCTTCAAGAAGCTCGTAACGCAAACTGGAAATGTCTTGCTTTATTTCTTTCAGTTCACCTGCAACACGATCATAACATGAATCACTCATAATAGAAAAAACTCATTCTCGTCAGTCAATGCCCACACAAAAGAAAATGCAAATCAAACCAAATATACAGTAACTTACCTTCATTGACTTCATCAAATTCTTTGTCCATTTGAGCTTTGATGATGTATCGCTTGATCAGGCGCTTCATAATCTTCTGTGTAAATTTAAAATGAAAGTTATTTTAACCACACATGCATTGTCATATCACATAGGATAATATAAAATAAAATCCATTTTTGCAGGATCACAGAACTACACAGCTTTCTCATTAATCTTTGAGTTTCAGCTCCTAACTGTGCATAAACACCTACCATTAACATCTGTGACTTTGACTGCATGTTGGTGCCAGATGGATTAGTTTGAATATTAAAGAAATTTGAATAAGGTTGTTTTCACCAACGCATACTTGCCTGTGCAGTACAAGGAATTTGTCTTGGTACAAGGTGCAGACATATGGGGACAACACCACACACCATGGTTCAAAAGGAATGTGCTAATGTGCTTCCCACACACAGCGCCCACACATTTTTCTTCAGAAATATTACCATGATATGCATCTTAGCTCCTAAATTACTCTTTGTTTGATGTTTGTGGTGCTTTTCAAATTCTGACTTTCTAAATAACCTAATACAGTAAGTCCCCGACTTATGAACATTCGAGTCACAAATTTCCGCTGATACAAACTGACCGCGGATCTATGAACATTCCTAGATGCGATCAAATCACGGAAGTAGCTGATATGTATTGTACAAAAAACTCTGCAGTTCACCTGATAACAATATTTACAATTATAGGTACTCCCCTTCTTCCCTTCCAGAAGCACATTCGTAAGTTGGATTTGTTCGTACGTCAGACAGAATCGTATATACCTTTGACACAAATATACAATGTAAAGCACAGCACATAATCCACTTGACTAAATATGTCCCCTTTCATAACACTGCTTTCATGTGGCCAAAAGGACCAAGGAAATGAATCTTCACGAGGGGAATCCCAGACGCCATTTAGTTTCAGAGCAAATTTCCCCATAAGAAATAATGGAAACTTCAAGTTTTTCTCATTCTTGGACTGTGAACTTTGTTTTGTTGAGTCTGATATATTGTATGTATGTGCGTGTGGGGGTGCAGGAGAAATGAGTGCCTCATTGGTTTTAATGAATCAGTCCGGGAGCATGATGACAGAAAATGGATGTCATGTAAAGCTGTCCTGATAGTGAATAATCATAATTTTAGAAAATCCTCAACGAGACAGTTTACAGTCCAATACAGCGCTAAGACAAAATTCCGTCCATTTTTTCCAGCCTAAACAGAAGTTTCAGCAGTGAAACATTTCCAGTGGTCACAAGCAGAACATTGGCTGTTGGGTGGGTTCTTTGTAAAGGAAGTGATGTTGGCTTCTCATTTCATGTCCCATAATTAATCAGAAATGTGAAGGTCTTTGTGAGACACCAAAACCAGCTCCCGTCTTTTTTTGTCTGCTGAGGTCCAGGTTGCTTTAGCTGCAACATGTTGTACAAAAAATGCGCCACACATTATACCTTAAACTCAAGGTTTAAATATTCAAACTATCCTGCCAGTGACTGACAACCATGCCATTGTCAAAGTCACTGAATGCAATTTGTCCACATTCTGATGTTTTATTTGAACAATAATTTGACCCGAATCCGCATGATTGCATGCCTTGATTTGCATGTCTGCCATAAACCATGTCCATATGATGTGGTATGACTTACTATAACCTATGAACACTTACAGTGTCAGTTACAGTACAATGACTCTTGACAGTCACTGACCATCACTCGACTATATTTAATGGAAATGGAACAGTGTTTAAATCTTATGATGTCTAGTGAACTTCTTAAGAAAGCATAAAGCTGTGCATTACTGTGCTCCACAGGGCTTGATTTGAGAATTTTCCAATGATAGTCATACCTGATATCGATGACCCGTCATTTTGTTGGTTTTGTTCCGCCCTAACTGTACAAGTTGACCAAGAAAGCAAACAAAAGCATATTGGGAAAGTTAGAGCAGGCGTACTTATGAGGAAAAAATGCATCTGATACAATACAGGAATGAAATTTTAAAATTGTTGTTTACTTTTAACAATTGTTAACATGCTAAGTGACTGCAGTAATAATCAGGCGCTGGTGGATGCAGATAAAAGAGAAATTGTGGGATTAGAAGGATCATAGGGGATTACAGGTTGTGTATGTGTCACCTCACTGAGTTCTGCCTCGTTCTTCATAATGGCTCCATGTTTGTGGAAGAGTTTCACCAGAAGCGACTTTACACCCAGGCCCAGGTTGTGCGCAGACTTTGGGCTCGGCACCAGATTAAATGGTACAGGGAGGGTCCTGCCCTCCTCAAAGTAAGAATACCAGAGTTTGGCTCGGGCAAATTTCCACTCCACATCTGCGTCATCCTGCAGGCATCAAAAAGACCAGCAGGTAAAAAAAAAGGACAAATCGAACCATTGTAGATAATAAGGCAATTAAATATGAGTAATCCTTTCAGCAAGGTAAATTACTTCTGTAAAAACTATTGATGTCAGGATTGATTTCTCAGCATGTAAAGCTGTCTTATCTTCTGTTTGTTTCATTACTTCCTTTCTGTATCATAGTCAATACAGTGCATGGTGACTTAGTGGTTAGCACTGTCGCCTTGCCCCTCCAGGGTCCGGGTTTGATTCCTGCCTCGGGTTCCGTGTGCATGGAGTTTGTGTGTTCTCCCTGTGCTTAGTGGGTTTCCTCCAGTAGTTTACACTTAATAGTATGTCAGACTTGGAAATTGGAAATATCATGCACCAAATAATGTACTTTGAAGGTCATTTATTTTACTATTTTTTGTTAAGACTCTCATCTGAGTTCACATTAGAAGAAAAATCTAATTGGTTTATTTGAGCCCTGGTAAAAACTGGCCAGTACAATATGTTAAAAATACAAAAAAACAACACAAAATACCAGTAAAATACTCATTAAAACATAACCAGTGTTCTTACTGTGTAAAGGTTTTGGGCAAATGCCATAAGCAAAGATGTCTTTGAAAACATTTCTACACAAAAGAAATTTCTGTAAAGAGCCATAAAGTGTATTCAATGTTTGGTGTTAAAAACTGTGCATGAAAAAAAGTCAGTAGTGTAAGATACAGATTTGTAATGATGTTTTATAAATACAACAGTCGTTAAGTTTTGCATACTGGAGAATATCAGCTCTTCTGTTAACTTTGTCAAACTTGCTCCTTTCAGTTTTCATGCAAAACCCAGGAGCCTCATTAGGTTTTTTTTTTTGTTGTTTGTTTGTTTGTTTCCATCTGAAAACTGGTCTGCCATGTTATACAGTATGTTGTTGTTTTTTTTACAGGCATGCAAATATTCTTCTGTAAGGTTATTTATATTTATATAAAATTTTGGGGTATGTTTGGTATGATTTTGTACAAAATAATGCAAACATGATAAACATATAACAAAAAATGTACTAACTTGTAAATGCATGCGCTAGAAATGAGCATTTTCATCGGTTTGCTCAGGAAAAGCCGTGTGCCATTGAGCTCATGCATCGAAATATTGTAACTAATCTATTAATATTGTTTGTACTGTATATGCCAAGTCAAGACCAATTTTCATGTTAATAAAACCATGCTCGAATTTTGGAAAATGGTCACATAATAGCAGTTCTTGGGTTATTTGAAGGACAATTGTAGGTTTATAGGTGGTTTGTGCTATGCTAATGGATTACAGAATCAACAAATACGTCAAAAAAACTACTGGACCACTTAAAAAAAGTTATTAAATAGTATGTTACTACACTGCAAGAAGTGCACAGCAGGTTCATAGCTTCTGTCGTCACAGATATCCAAACCACACGTTGCTGTTAAGTAGTGAGAAATCATAGCAGGTCTTGGCAATTCATAGCAAGGAGTGAAGTGGTTATAGCAGAGTCCTAGCTGATTCATACGTACTGTATGTCTAAACATGTTGTATCAAATGTGAGTCAAGTGACCAGGAACTGTCAAGAAATTCAATGTGAGACAGTTTGGCATGCTCTAGCGAGACTTTTGTGGAATGTGGGAAAGTCCACTGAGTGAGTTTCTCAAAAGTTTGTCCATCAAACTTGGCATCATACAAAAGATTGATATGCACAGTGGAGAAAGACTGCAGAAAAACCAACATAATGAAATGTTTCTCAGCGAGTAATTTGCACCAGCATTTGTTAACCAGAAATGTGGAAAATTCTAAATCTTGCGTCCTGTAGGGGAAATAATTTGAACGTTTAAAATACAATTTCCATGCTACAGGATGAATGGAATAACAGAATTTATCTTATACAGTACATGCCAGGCCAGGTTTTCTTTTATCAAGAAAGCTATCTTATATCATCTAAACTTATTTATTTATTTATTTATTTTTTTTTTTTTTTTGGAAAAGAATTTGGTTGAATAAGGATAACACATTTACATTTAATAGCTAGACATTCGGGTATGATAAGATGCACAACCCCTCTCATTTTTGCTTAATTTCAGTCACATATTAAGAACTAGCTTGCAGTTTTGGGCAGTAAACTTTTGTGTTAAAAGGTCTTTCGTTCCTGCTTCTCTCTTGCTTAAGTATGTGTATAGCTGAGCAGCAATTTACCTCCTCTGACTACAACTGGCTAGACATTGTTCTTTTTATCATGTGGGAATGTGAAATGAAAAGAAGTGGTTTACCTCAATCTCTTGAAAGGAGCTGTTGATCATTGCAATGAGCATGTTGAGCAACACGATGACCATAGTGACGTTATACACTCCATAGAGCACATAACCGGTGTTCTCAATGAATATGTGTCCGTTGTTCACAATCACTGACTTGACCTCAGAGAGTCCAAAAATGGCCCAAAACAATGTTTTGAAGCTTTCTTCTATGCTGTGGGGTTTGTATAGAGGTAAGAGAAGGATCAACATGGGATATATGGTATATTATATATACTATATATATATACGTACGTATATGTATATAGCATACTTGTAGTAAATAAAACTATTTGCACAGCATGTGCTATAACATTACTTTCTTCTCATCATTACCACCAAACCAACATAACAATGCTGTCTTGTACCATTAATTCTAAAGTCACCTTAAAATCTTTTGAAAAAAAAAAATCTAATTGCTGTGGTATAGGAGAAGAACATGATGTTATTGGAAAACAGTATTTTTGTTTCATACATTATTTCCTCATAGAATTTTATTCCTCACGTATCTTCTGTACTACTTACGTTGTAAATGCATCATTCTGTTTAGCCCCCAAATAATATGAGTACAGGTTGAACATTCCGATCATGAAGGCCAGAAATACCAGAATAAAAATCACCATGAATTTGAAAATGTCTTTAACAGTCCTTCCCAAAGAGATTTGCAGTGGTCCAAAGCTCTCATTGGCTGGAAGGATATATGCGATTCGAGAGAAACTCAAAACCACTGCAATGGCATAGAGCCCTTCAGAAATCAGCTGCGGATCTGATGGCACCCAGTATAGACGAGCTAAGGTGGAAAGAGAGAGAGAGAGAGAGAGAGAGAGAGAGAGAGAGAGAGAGAGGGAGGATTTTCATGTATCTTTTGTGATTACACTATTTAACATTACACATGTTGGTATAACCAGAGTTTTTTTCCTCACCCAGTCTGAAGTATTCAACCTCTGGTGGTAAAGTTACATTTGTTATGTCTGTATAGTGTTTATCAACATAACTTTGTGCTATAGATGCATGCCAGTAAGCCAGCATCCTTGTGACAATAGAAGCTATAAAAATAGCTAACATTCCAAAATCCAGCATATTCCAAGGTTCAAAGAGGTACTCCCTCGGACCCTGAGACCAGATCTCTTTGCATTCGGCCCAGATCATCCCTAAAAGAGAAAAGGAAGAAGAGTGAGTCATATTTGGATATCTTTGCCAAATTGTCTTGACTGATACAGCTCTATTAGTCAAGTAAATTTTGTGCACAGTACAGTAATTTTTACCAGGGTCACTGTACATATGTCTCAGACTGACCTATCACCCAGAAGATGATGAGCATCTCCATCCATGTGAAGGCTGTTGTTTTCATCCGGAACAGCTGTGCCGGATAGTCATGGACGGTCATATTTGGCAGCAGTTTGCTCCCATCGAAGCGATCAGCTGCATTAAACACTAACAAGCCAAGGAAAATAGTGAAAGATGCTCCATGAGCCACAAACTTCATAAACGGGCCTCGCATTATTTTTCCCAGCTGTTGAAAAAAAAACAAAAATAAACGTCTGAACAGGAATGATTCGTATGTGAAGACATCTCTAAAATAATTGCATATAACTGTTCTGCAGATTTGTTTATCTGGACTGGGATTTAGTTAGATTTATTTCACATATATTTACTAGCCATGAAGCCACATGATAAACTATTTTAAGCACTGCTATTTTTAATTACCATGGGAACTATGAAGGATATCTCATCACCACCCAAAAAGATGAGAGTCATAAAATAGCAAAAAAAAAAAAAAAAAGAGGAAGACAGAAAATTCAGAACCACGACAGCAAATCTTAAAACACTACAGAAAAGTTAAGTCCTTGTTCACCATCATATTCTAGTTGCTGGCAATATGAATATATGGCTATTTCAAGGCTATATGGCTATCTCAAGGAAGACAAATATCACTTTGTTATATTGTGAAAATGGTTTAATATGACAGAAATAATGTAATTGTTGTATAGAGAGAATAGCCTTTTTTTTCTTTAGGTATGAAGAAAAAACTTCCATTTTCCACCATCTTTCAGACTGAGTAATAAGGACCTCGATTTTCCCTTTAGGAGTTAATTGTGATGTATTTAAGAACTTGCTATGTGCTTGATTTTGCTGTTGTGTTCATGAATGTGATGTTTCAACTTTTTTTTGTTGTTGTTACTACCGCATTGTAATTGTATGCCAACCGGTCATTTTAATTACAGTACAGAGTAACCTGAATATTTATTTTTGAATTGACTAACCTTACTACACGGTGCCACCCAGTACACCATGGATAAGAAGGGCAGTCCTATCGCAACACCAAGGACCACCAACAACTTGATGGCCATGGTCTGCTGTCTCAATCCAGGCAGATTCTCATACCAAATTGAGAGAAGTTGCTGCTGGCAATTAGGATGTGCAACAAACTGTTGGACACAAAAAGGGCAAGATTTCAGCATTCAGGATTCACCTGCTGTTTGCAACATAACTGGAAGCATAAGGTATCCATATTTGAATGGAAATACTAAAAGGAAATGTTGCAGCTGTCATGCTCCAGCATTTATATTCCAGTTTGCCAGGGTTTTCTGTATCTACATACTTTTTTTAAACCCATAAAATCCATCATAGAACATTTTGCTCATTAATATTTCACAAACAAGCATAATTACCTCAGACAGTTTTTTATTTATGAATATATGTAAAGACCAGGGCTCGTATTCACAAAGCTTCTTAGAATTCTCTCAGAGAGCTCCTATCTTTGCTGAAAACATCCTAGCTGGGAGTCCTAGACTAAAAGTGATTTAGGAAATTTCTCAGAGAAACTCTGAGTAAGGAAAGTACAAAAACCTTTATCTTAGTGAGGAGGTGTGGTTGCTAAGGATGATGCAGCAATTCAAGGACTGTGATTGGTTGCTTTAAAAAATAAATAAACAAATAAATAAATAAATATGTAAAATGACCTAAATAAATAAGCTTTAAATAAGCTCTTTGTGAAAAAAGAATATATGATAATAGAACAGACAGTGAAATCATAATGTTTGTATATAAAGAAATTGTATAATCATGAATACAGACTACTTAATGCAACGTTTCTGTTATAGGCTAAATGTCTTAAAGATCATTTAAACAGCCAAATGTTGAAAATGTGTCTACTTGTAAAGCAACCAATTACTATATTTAAGTTTTAGATTTATTTACCATACTGATTTTATTATCTTTTACTATGATTGCAGGACAGTCTGTTTAAATTGCACTTTTGGATGGTATGTATTCAACAATCCAAGAGAGATAAAAGGTAAAAAAAAAAAATAAAAAAAAAAAAGTAAATCAACAAGAAAACCAAACTTGGACAGAAAAGTTTACTTTTACATTTAGTGTTTGGAGAATATTTCTTCTCTCCGCTATTTTGTCCTCTGCTATAGAAACTCTTAAGCCTCTTAAAAGTTATCCTCGCTACTCTTAACAATTTTTACCTTATGAGCTGTTTTTAGGGCTAAGATCTTTACTAAGATTTAGTCCTGAATTTAAGGGGAAATTCTAAGAAAATGTCATAATTCTAAGAATTTTCTTAGAATTTCGTCACTAGGAGCTACTTTTAGTCTTAAGAAGCTTTGTGAATACAGGCCCAGGCCTCTAGTCAACTGGAGAAGGTGCTTAAAATTGTAGATTATTGAATATGTATTTAGATTGCTTCACAAAATATTCTGTGACAAGGAATTTAGTAAATTAGTCCTAAAGATGTCAACATTTGTAAGGTTTCAGTAGGTCTCTAATTTGTATGGGCCTGAAGACATCCTTCAGTCCAATCTGTGCGTTGTTGTTTATTTTTCTATAATAGAATGTCCCAGACATCCAAGAAGCGTTATTCTTCAGTTATTTTTTCATAAAAAATATGTTGTTTGTGTATGGACACATACACATTTAGCCAATAAGGCTAGACTTTACCTTTTTAAGTTCATACTTTATTGCAAGGTTTAGTCGAGTGAGACTTGGTCGGCCAGGTAGTTCCGCACTCTCATCTACTTCACCGTTCAAAATGGCCTCCACTTCCTCTGTGCTCCGACACAGATCCAGAAGCCCAACTACAAAGCTTTTGCATTGCATAGAGAGTTTCCTATAATCATTCTTAGGAAAGTGGTCAATAAAAGATACCATTTAGTAAAGCAGAAATAGACTCTCAGAGGGAACTTGAATCAAACTGAAGTATTGGACGTACCTTGAATTCCTTCTCAATGTTGGCCAAACAGGCAAGTTCATTGCTGAGCTCTAGAGCAGCCAGCACTGGATCCTCATTGGACAACGAGAGGTAAGCTGGACTGGCCAGGCCTCTGTAGGCATTGATACGTGAACGTGAGTGACTGAAGGAATCATATTTCTGATGGTAGTTGCAGGTATCACAGGTACAAAAATAGTCATGGGGTTGATCGATTCGTGCCCCTTTGCCCAGAAGGATGTGGACAATCTCATACTCATGGCAGTGTGATGCCAAGGTGATTGGCGTAATGTCATGAGAAAAGCGAGACCCGTCTTCATCATATGCAAAGAAGTCATCATGCATTGCTGCCTCTCTTGGGCTGGCGGTTAATCTTCTGGAGTCAGCAAAGGCCTTGTGACTCAGAATGGCCTCAACAATCCGTATGTAGCCTTTGCTTATAGCTAAAAGGAGTGCGTCACCAATCCGTGACAGATTATCCTTCTTTAACAGAAGTTCTGTAACCTCAAGGTGTTCGTTCGCCACTGCTAGCTGTAAGGCATTCTGGCCCATGTAGTCCACACAGTTCACATCCAGCCCAGGAATCTCCTCAAGCATTCGCCGCACTACAGGGATGTTTCCATACTCAGCAGCATCGAGGAAGCGCTCCTCCACAGGTGTAAGGCTGTTTGGATGTGCGTTGAACATATAGGCTGCCCCACGTGTGGCCTGCCTCCTGCTTTTGGACATGATCTGCCAATTCTGATGTGTGCAGTCACTAAAGAATAAACAACCATATTGTATACTGTAAGTAAATGTTACTACAATGTGGATATTCCGGAGATGCATTTACATGAAAATGAATATCCAACTTAACTGGAATAAGAGCGCAATCAAAATAAAACTCCATCAGGTTATAACTTCAGTTTGACCAGACTGACCGGAACTGTCCCAATCAGATTCAATTTTCAATAGGATAGAGCAGGGTGGTGTAACCCCTTGATAATTTGATTCCTTTGATAAATATGAGCCATGTAAACACTTAATCTGATTGTTTCTCTCTTGTTTAAGTAGTTATAAAAATTTCTTCAAATATTTGCCCCATGTGGGAGTAATGTTAGATGTGATGAGTTTTCATAAAGAAAATTTTGCTCCATTACTAATTGCCAATATCCATGAGAATTACTCCTTCCCATCTGTCTTTACTTCAGACTTTTATCCTCTAGACCTTTGACTGAGGAAGAGGCACTGATTGGCTTGTCATTTCCCACAAATCATAATGCAGGAGGTGGGAATTGTTGGAAAGACAGATCTAGCCCAATAAGCCAAAATAGCCAGATAAGCCTAATCTAGCCTTAAAGTTGAAGAAACATGTAAACAGATAAGTTGAAATCTCTTGTCATAATGATTCTAATTAGATGGAAGAAATATTGTCGATGGAAAGATCATTATGTAATAAAACAACGAATAAAACCTCTGGGAGGGTGCTGTAATGTGGAGTTGCTGTTACCACCACATGTTGATTATTTTTCCACAGGAGCATTTCCTTGAATGTTTTATTATTACACAGCAGTTGGTTAATTATGATATTTTTTTATTCATTAAAGTAGGAGAAGTACATTTATTACATTATTTAGTACATATTAAGAACATTAGTTCCATTTTTTCATTTCTATATAATTATACGATTTCTGTCAATTGTTAATGCTCTTATAGACGGAACTTTTGTCAAGGATACTGTTTTCGAAAATTAATCACCTCCTGGCCAATCAGATTAGAGAATTCAACAGCGTTAGAAATTGCTTTCATTATTATTAGTTTACATTTCTCACAGCTGGTGTCTTTTGTAAAAAATCATCTGTTACTCAGACCTTTGGCTTACATTAATTTGAGAATATCCATCTTCAGTACTTCTGTGTATTGTTAATTTGCTTTTAACCTTTATAGTTTAGACCAAATGTCTCATTACTCATTGATCATCCTTCTACATTAGCTATCAGGAGGAACAGTTGTGTGGCTTTATATTAATATGGCTTTATAAATTTGTTGAATTAGACTAATATTCTTTCCTGTATTCTCAATTTAAGAGAAAAATTGTTTATTCTGTACTAAAACAGGCATTTTCCATAGACATGGTATATGGTCTTCTAAATATACTTACAGTATGAAAAATATAAAACAGTCAATATAATACAATCTATATATCAAATACAGTATATGATCATGCTTAACCAACATGAGTTCTATTTTATTAAGTAGCATCTTTTCTGTATAGATGAACTGCATCATTCCTTCTCCTTTAAAAACAATATAATGTACCACTTGACCACCACACAGCAATGTTAGATTTTTTTTTAATCACTAAATTAAGGATTTTATCACCAAACGTATATTGTATATTAACAAAAACTAAGAGTATTAAAGTGCTGTAGTACTGCATTATGAACTAAGCACCATGTTTAGGTTTATTCCTTTTGTAGTGATTTTTACTTCTTCGTGAATCAGTAAAAGATTTATCAGATGCCTTAAGTTTATTAAACAGACCAGACACCGATTTTAACTAAAGGTGTTTTTTCTTATTTAAAAAACTAAAATAATTGAAGGCTTTGGATTAGAGACACTTACATCATGTTTTAAAGATGCTTCCCTTTCATGACTTGTTATATGAACTTGGTGTTAAACTATATTTAGTTACTCAAATAGGAGAGCTGAAGAGCTAAATGAATGATAATGAATTAAATATAAAAAATAAATCATAAGATAGATTATAAATTATAAGATGGATGTACATTTAGAGTAACCATTACATTAAAGTAATATTTCTGCCCTCTAAATCACAGGAGAAAACTTACCCATAGTGATGTCCATAATAGCCACAATTGTCATCACAGAATTCAGCATTCACCAGAAGACAGTCTTTACTTCGGTTCCTCTTTCCATTTGAGTGTAATTCTGATTTATTTTTTTCTTCCAAAACAGGTCTCCTTTGATCCATTGTTTTCAACTGTGGCAATAAGGCACGGTTACCCACCAGGACTCATAATCCAAACATCCAGCAGTAACGGATGGACTGTGTACTACGCTCGGACGAATCACCTTCTCCTACAGTACTCTGCTATGCTTCTGTCTAAAACTTGAGGTAATACAGAGTATCTAGGAATTTTGGCAGAGTGGCAGCATCTTCAGTCCTTTCGCAACAAACAATGCATTTAACAACTTTGCTTGTTCAAGCTAATCCTCTGTTTACGTTCTAAAATTAGCTTGAGACTCAACATTTTTCCTTTTTTTTTTTTTTTTAACACAAATTCACCTCTTCTAGAAAATAACTTTAAAATTACTTACAAGTGACATTTTATGAACCATCTCCACAACAATTAGGTCAATGTAAACTAATGTATATTGCAATTATAGCTAACTGAACTAAAATCACCTGGAAACAAGCATCAGTGGTTTTGCAGAGCAAAATTTGCTTTCCATTAGCAGCAAAACCTACTGCGGATGTCGAAGTCTATGAGTTAGTTTCTCTATTCCCAAGAAAGTGCTTTGTTTGTTCTGGACTGCAGATCCATCTGTGGGAAATGCCTTCAATGGAATTCCACACTGACCAATCATACTACACACTCCATTTTGTAACTCTCCTTCTTCTAGTCCTCCCTTTTCCACAAATTTATGTGTTCCTATGCATGACCACATCATTAGCTGACTACGTGCATGCACAGCTTCTCTGGTGTCCAAAAAGCTCCTCGAGGATATATAAGCCCAACGGATGGGGTCAAAAGGTAAATACCACAGAGAGGGTCATGGGAAGCCACTGTCTTGGTTCATTTCTCATGTTGATAGTGTTTCATACAGATGGCTTCAGCAATCAGAGACTATTTAAGGCTCCCTTTCCAAGGACAGAGCTTCTCAGGCATGTTCAAGCTTCTGATAAAATTCCATAAAAATGATCTTCACTTGTGATATTTATAGAACAAAGTCATGAAAAAAAACTTATTTTTGGGATATTTGGGAATTCCAATATATTGACAATAAGAAAATAAACAATAAATTATATTCCATCATGTAGATTTAAAAGAAACAATGTAAACATGTCTACACTATATGGACAAAAATTTGTGGCCCCTGACCATCACACCTGTATACTGGAGATTTCAAAAGTCTTTAGCCACCCCTCATTTCTTCACATTTTTCCTCTTTTTGGCTCTTGTTTCTGAATCCACACAGTGACCTATTATATCTTTAAGAACTTTGCAGTCTGTCACAGTAAAATATTGTTCTCTCTCTCATTCATCGTTTATACTGCTTTATCCTGGATTCAGGGTCACGGGTCCCAAGAGACTTAGGGCACAAGGCAGGGTACACCCTGGACAGGGTGCCAATCCATCGCAGGGCACACACAGATACACACACTCATTCACACACTTAGGGAACAACAATTAGCCTAATCTGCATGTCTTTGGACTGTGGAAGAAAACCAGAGAACCCGGAAGAAACCCACCAAGCATAAGGAGAACATGCAAACTCCACGCACACAGAGACGGGAATCAGGCCTGGCCGTCAATCGAACCTGGACCCTGGAGGTGCAAGGTGACAGTGCTAACCCCTACACCACCCTGCCGCCTAATATTGTTCTCATTTCATTTAATTCAATATGAAGAAATGAGTGGTGGCACAAATATTTCGATTTCACTTCCAAATTTAGTTCCCCCATTTTCTGTTGTTAACCTACTTTTTTCTGATATAGGGGTTTCCACGAAATTTTGCCGAAAGAGAATTGGTAAAGACCACCAACCAATGATATGCGTGAACACCCTGGGTGTAGTCAGCATGCCAGTTTATCCAACACAATAGTGTTTAGTAGAGTTGCATTCAGGGGTCTGTGCCGGCTGTCCATGCCAAACATGGCAAACATGTCTTTATTCAACTCCAATTGTATATAGTCATGCTGGAACAAGATTGGACAACTTAGTTACAATGATGGGAAATATTACTGCTGCAGAATACAGCATTGAAGAAAATTGTGTGCTTTATACTTTGTGGCGATATTTTAGGGAAGCCCCACATATATGATGTGATGGTCAGGAGGTCAAGTGTTCACAGTCATTTGCTTATACGGTGTACGCTGATGAGCTTATTCTTTTTATTATTAATAAAGATAGTAAAATGTTTCATTAATAAAGATAATAAAATAAAATCTGCGCACAACAAAAATCTACACATAATAAAGTCAGGCCAAACTGCCCCTTTAATGTGTCAAACTGTCAGTAATGTTCTGCATAAGACGCAGTTTGTAAGCTCTGGTGTTCTGTTTAGTCTCTGAAAGGACAAAATGATCTTAGTGCTCTAGATAGACACAGTACAGATGGTTTACCATAAACAGATAACTACTGATCTATTTACATTAGGACAGCGATGCCACTTGCGGGCCACACACTATGTAGCCACTTACAATTGTCTGCCAGGTGAATGGATTACTACAAATAACCGGCCACCCACATTAGCATGGTGTAACTTATTGTATGCCACAGTGCTGACAAATTCTTGACTATGATTGGTGAGCAGACACTGATAAATTTTTTCAAAAGGGCTCTCCAGGGAAAGTAGTCTCCAGTGTCTCCAATGCTTTCTAACAGTAAGTTCTCTACAAAAGGAAGTTATTCAAAACTTTGTGACTTTTTCTTTTCCTCAGTGACTTGGAGAGAGGAAAGGTAGACTAGTGATGGAACAGCTGTTTAAGTTATAACAGGAACAAAACTGTTTTGTGGACCAGGGACGGCTCTACATGGGGGAAAGGGGGGCAGCTTCATCATCATTCTCATCAGGTGCGTGTTCCATGCCACTCATCAGACTGTCACTCCCTTCACAGAGCAGTGAGCGACCACACCACCACCACCACCACAATCACTCTCTATGTTACATCTAATAGTTTTATTGTAATTTATGAACCACATTTTCCCACCGTGTATATTAATGAAATACGTGGATTTTAACCATGAGACCTTTTAATTTCTTCACTGCTGGAGAGCAAGACAGAAAAAAAATGAATGAAAAGGAAATAAAAATATGGTTTAAAATGTTGGCAACAAGGACACAGAGGAAGGAAATTATAAATGAGAGAATGGAGTAAAAATGTGTGTGTGCGATGAAAATGAGCGTGCTACTGAATAAGAGGAAAGGACAGGAGCAGGGGGTGATGGTGAGACAGGTGGAGGCAGCGAGACAGATGATCCTGCTGTAGTTCCAGCTGGATTTCATGGCAGTAACACACCATGTGGCAAGAAAATAACATTTTAGATTTAATGATAAATGTGAAAGAAAGAAAAAAACGGTATGTACCAGACAAAAGTTTGGACACGATGTAATTTATTTTCTACATTCTAGAAGAATACTTTTTCTATGTAAAAAATTAAATAGCACATATGGCATTAGATAATTGCTATTAGGTAAGCTGCTCTGGAGTAGTTCTTGTAAAAACAGTATTATTAAGTGGATTTGCAAAACCCATGAAGCACTATGATGAAACCATGAAAACCATCCCAGGAAGGCAAGACCAAAGCTTACCTCTGCTGCAGAGGAGAAATTCACTTGAAGTTACCAGCCTCAGAAATCACCAATTAGGCTTGAAAGAGCATAAGTAGCAGACACATCTCAATATCAACTGTTTAAAGGAGATTATTTCATATTTTGGATACCATCAGAAAAGATTATGGAATTAGAAGGTGTTTCCATCCTTTTGACTGGTAGTATATATCCCTATATAATGCCCTCCCATGCCACCCTGCCAAAAACTTTTGCCATCTCTTCTCCACCTCATGTAAAATGTTGTGGATATTCAACAGCATTAAATATGACTTAAAATGGATACAATTTATAATGTGTTGTTTTGGAATAAATAAAAAATATATATGAAATTGCACAGCCCCACATGTTTAATTTGTTATATATTTTACACACAACAACACATTTAATAAAACATTAGATCCTTAATGAAAGATATCTTGTAAGTTAGTTAAGAATCGTGTCAGTTTTTTACTAACTTACCATTTCTGTCTTTGTCAAAGACTTATTGTACGTAGATGGCTTTCTTCCTTCTCTCAGTGTCTTGGAGTTGGTTTACATCTCTGTGTTACTTTGTATATATTAATATATGTAATAAAAACCATGTCATATTGCACAGAGGGCATGCTTTTGCGTGCTTACTAGGAGGTTACAAATCAGAATGTTGTTCAACTATGTATCCTTAATGTGGCACAATACAAAATGTCAAGTCTTAGAAGTGCTAAACAATGAACTCCATTATCCAGTGCAAATCATTGGCACCGCCAGCAGATTTCCACATACAATTGGTTTCTATAAACCGGAATAGCCTTAATGGCTAATAGTGACATTTCAGTTCAAAAAGCAGAATATTAGATAAGTAGCATTTTTTGTTTTGTTTTGTTTTGTTTAAAAATATGCCTTTTTACACATCAGTATTTTTGATGATGTCAAGTTTATTTAATTAAACTGCATTCTACCTGATTAATTACGGAAAATGTTTACAATCCTCCACCTTTACAACACTTATTTCAGATTTGAGCCTTCAACTCTCCTGATCTTCATTGTTACTGACTTGATGCTGACAGGTTCTCCGTTCTTAGTCCATGTGTCCCAGTAAAGGTGTGGCTGATTAGAACGATCTTGATCCAGCGGTGAGCCATTGAGATTCGCCCGGCCACACTGATTAAACCACCAGCCTGTGTTGTTCTGTTGCACGCTGCAGCTTTCCACGGCTTTGCCACCAAAAGTGCAGAAAGGAAGGCAGCCATCATTATCTACATCTGAGGTGCTGAAAGGTGCTGTGTCCTGATTCTGCTCTTGCCCATATCCTCTGAATGCGTCACCTGCCGAGAAAGACAGTTCTAGACAGTTCTAATTAGGTGCTGACCATCACTTTTAACATGCAACATTTAATGTATGTTTTTATTTATTTTAAGCATTTATCATTTTTATTTAATTTTCATAAATGATTGCAATCTAAGAGAGCTCCTCCCGTTAAGTCCATCTAACTAAAAGGCACCAAAAAAGTTTTAAATATTTGACATATGGTATTTTATGTCAAAATGAAACTGAAAACCTTTAAAATCCTATTCAAGGATTCATGCATATTAGAGATCCAGACAGCTGAGAAAGTCATTTTTGGTACTTATGGGAATTTCAGCTGTTTTAGTGAATCAGCTCACAAATAAGAGTTGACCCTTTCAGCTCCCAAACAGTTTACTGCCATTTTTCTCTCTGGTCTAACATTTTGACTGCCAATGGTTCTGCTTTGCCAAACTATGACTGAATCCTAATAACATTTTACTCTACTTTCTAAATAACTCATTTTATTTCAGTACTATATATTGCACTTTTGTACAAACACTTTTTCCCACAGTTTACCTAGACACTGTTAAATTCCCCCCTTCTTCCACCTCATTCCTTTTATGGTAATATTTCCTGGGGTTTGTCTGTCTCCAGATGTTTATAAAGCTTCCGGTCTTTATTTCCTTGGATTTCACCAGATCATGTTAATACCTTATACAGTTTTACTGTAGTTGCAGATGGAGATGACAGATATGGAAATCTGGTACTCTGGAAATAAAACAATACTTAAATATGTCACTTTCACTGTGAATAAACTAGAGAATATTCAGACACCATCATGTGCATGTGTCTTTATGAACTTCTTCCTTCATATTAAAGCTAACAATGTACTTTTTCTATTTTTCTACTTTCCTCAGGCAGAGAAGTTTTATTCTCATCGCATTTGGATTAAAGAAGTTGTGTTTTTTTTCTGTGCTCTTAAAATTAATTTATTTAGTTCAGTTATAATGTGTTTTAAAGAGGTTTTTCCCATCATATTTTTAAAAAAAGCTTTGTTTAATCAAGTTTCCTTGGTATTTTAAAGTACTGTTCTGTTACATTTTGTTCCCGTCATGCTTTAAAGACATTTTGTTCCTGTCATGTTTTAAATTCCTTTTGTTAAATTTGTATTCTCAGTTATACATAATTTAATGTAATTTATAATTTAAGGGGCCGTTTGAGGCGTACATTTAGTGTATAAGCTATCCTTGGTATAGAGGTACATTGATTTATGGGTCCATTTTTTAGCATTTTAGGAACAAGGAGTAATATGTATCTACAGTTACACACTTTTGATGTGCCTGTTTTGGTATATATTTGCAGTCATACTGTATATGTATTGCTCTTCACCTTGGTTAGAGGACATGGACTTATTGTGATTCTAAAATCAATTCCCTGAGAGTTTCTCAGAAACGAGGTAAGGCGTATATTTGAGATCACATTCCTTGGTTATGTAAATGCATCACGTTAAACTATAATATTTGTTTTCGATAAATGTGTGAACTCCCATGCTGGATAGCAGATTTTGATTTAAGTGTGTGAACTAAGATCCACTTCTGAGGTAAGATGTGTATTCACAGTCAGAGTAATTAAATTGAACAAACTTAAAGTATCCACCTCTCCTGAGCAATTAAAGTAAACAAGCTTAAAGTGTCCATAATTAAACTGAACACGCTTAATTTCAGTAATTACAATAAAAATGCTTTGTGTCCACATAACAGTACACTTGATTTATTAATTTAATGCAACTATTTGTTCATATTTTATGCCTGTTAGCCAATTCATGTCAAGTAATTCTTTCCTCAAATTTTAACAACACAAAATGTTAAATTGGTTAAGAGGTCAAATTTAATCTGGAAGATACAGTATGCAGTCCAACATTACCCAGTGAATCATTAACCAACTACTGTAGCTGTTAGCTGGAGAATTTTATTTGAAACATTATACTATTTCCTTTAAGTTCTAAAGGAAAGTAACAGACTTATAATAAAAATGATAGAAAAATGTTTCTGACGTTATTAGCCAGATAATATTTGCAAATGTATATAATAAATATAAAATACAAGATCTATTTATTATTGATGGAGATGGTAAGACTTTTAATGCCCTTTTTCATTTAATTGTAAATGAAAAAAATACTTATTTTTCCCCACAAGAAATTGGGTGAAAATGGGTGGAGTCTTATCAGATTAATGATTCATGATTAACAAGTCTCATACGCCGCACATAAGTAATTAATAAGAATCAAAGTCCATGTGCATATATTTTAAAGGTGTGATAAGGAGTAACATCTCACCTGCACTACCAGCATATCTGCCGAGATGAATTGCAAAGAATTTGCTCTCGTCTTCGAGCCAGAAGTTGTCGTAAGAAGCATACGCAGTGGAGTCATCTTGAGAGACGAAGGATATGTGAAGCTTAAAGCGAGTGTTTTTCTGACTCACGATACTGTGCATCTTCCTCAAACCAAGCCAATGTTCTCCTTCAGTACACATGAAAAAAAGACATGAATATGCTCCTAATGGCACTATTTATAGAATTACTAGGAACACCAATACACCTGAACATGCAAGTAAGAATCCAATCAGACAATCATATGGCAGCAGCCCAATACATAAAAACATGCAGCTGCAGAGAATAAAGAATATCAGAATAAAGGGAACCATGTGATTGCATGTTACTTTTCCCATGCTCAGAAACTCCTGGAATTTTTACATGCAATAGGCTTTAGAGTTGTAGTGATGAGGGAAAAAGAAATATCCCATGAGGGGCATTTCATGGGCAGAGGTGAAAGAAGAGAACGACCAGACTGCTTCAAGCCAATAGGAAGGCTACTGTAACTTAAATAAACACTCTTTACAAACAGGATGAGCAGAAAACACATCAAAGGTTAATATAAACTAGCTCCAGAAAACCAGTAGAAAATAGCTGAAAACTACATCAGGTTCCACTTTTGTCCAACACGAACTGGAATCTGAGGATACAATGTTCCTAGAATACCCCTTGCGTATTTGCCCCCTTGATAAATTTGTATTTTTTATTTATTTATTTGCATATGTCCGACTTTATGATTGAGAACATCGATGCATTTTGTAAAATAAAATTAGACAAATATGCAACAACAAAAAAATCAGGCAAGTACTTCTTCATGGCACTGTACATGCATGTTTTTTATCTAATTAATGTAGGTGTTACAGCAGGAAAAAACACAAAAGCATGGCAATGGACTTATAGTGTAGAACAAGGCATGAATCAATATTAATAACTCCATTGACCTGGAAGGGGTCCAAATCCATCCAGGTAATTTGACCACACACGTCTAAAGTCAGTCAGGCCATCAGTCCGTCTCTGGATGACCGTCCAGCCTCCATCCATGTAATCCATTTCACAAAATACCTGAAACGATTGTTTATAACTCAGATGGCCTGGGCTCTGAACAACGACAGAATTCCATGTAACTAAAGAAACATTTTACCTCAAACAAAAGCTCTGAGTTTTCAGGTTGAATAATATAAACCCCGCTTGGAATTTTTGGTGTTACTGCCTCTAGTGTTTCTTTGATGTCAGTGCAGTCTCTACCTGTGAACAAGTTTTATGAGTGTTTATATATATATACATATATATACATATGTGTGTGTGTGTGTGTGTGTGTGTGTGTGTGTGTGTGTGTGTGTGTGTGTGTGTGTGTGTGTGTGTGTGTGTGTGTGTGTGTGCGAGCAATTACCATGAGCATGCATGGGCTTCACAGAAAACATCTCACTGTTGCTCCTCTGCACGTCTAAACTCAGACTGTGGACTTTGGTTGTGAGTTCCATTACCTCAGAGTAGGAGAAATGTTAAACGTCATGCAGTGGAACTTTGGAAACACCAGGCCCATATGGAAAATTTAATACCTGGTTAGAGAGGAATTCCAGAGTCTTCTGCTGTTCATCAATTAAATCTCGGATCAGCTTTCTGGTGCTTCTGGTATATGTTGTCATGGCATGCTGAAGGTTACCTGATTTATGCAGAATAGCTTACATGTACAATGAGAAGCTTAATAATCAATGACCTCATTCTAACTCAATAAAAAGTACATGAAAAATCATTTCAATTTTGAAATACATACTGCACCAAGAATGCTTCTCATCCTGCATGAGTTTCGCTGTCATCTCACACGGCACTGTGCATTTTTCTCTAGCCACATTTCTGACACTCTGCTCTTTTTGATTCTGTAGAGACGCATCCTCAACAGCTTCAGCTAACATCACAAGTTCATCAACTGCAGCACTGCTTATGTCCTATTTTAGAAGAATGACATATGATCTGTACATTACATTTCATAAAAAAGATTACCTTAAAAAAGAAAGCTATAAATTTTAATTTTGTGAAATGTTCACTGGTTTGCTTTAGGCAGATATATTTTGTGGTTAGATTCAAATATACAAATATATGCTCAATATAGTACGTATATTATACACCATATAGCAGTGAGCTATAAAAGGAGATCGAAACAATACAAAACACAGGAAGGTCACGTGGGTAAATTTGATTATTATGTTCTTTTTTTAGTCAAGCTTAAGCCGAAATGAAGGAAGAAAAACACAGAAATAAAAAAGCAGACAGTGTGAAAAAGACTTACCACAGTCGTGTTGGGTAATGCAAGAAGATGTGGGAATATATAAAGCAAAAACAATGTGATCCAAATCATGTTTGCTGAGTTATGCTGAGTTCCGTAGGCGAATGAAGTTACACATCTCTCAATGAGTCCTGAAGATACTGAGAAGCTGCATGGTCTGGGACTGCCTCTTTGGCCACAGTACAACAAAAGAAGGGTTGCCTAGACCAAATGATTTTTCCCCTCTCTCTCTTTCCACAATCTATACAATAACAATAGTAAACCGCTGTTGTTTTATTGCACTTTGACAACATCCTGTATGCGCTATTAAAACCAGATGCTGAATAGAAATGTGACACTTTGGACTGCCATGTAAGCAGAGGAAAGCAGCAGGGCTCAGTGAAGAGCATACGTAAAGTGCATTCCTTCCAGGAGCACAGCAGGGTCCAGCCCTGTTTAGTAAAAGTAGCATTGAAAGGTGGAACATCAGCAAAAGTGGACTTTGCTTTTGTTGGTTCATTATTGCCCACAGAACTGAGTTTGCTTTGTTTGGAAAATCTGATCACATTCTCTGGGAAGGTTCTCTGGGAAGACATCTGTTGGACATTACATAGCTCTGCTGAGTAAGCACACTTTTACCAGGTTAAGCCTGGGACTGCATCAATGCAGGAAGAATTTTTCCTCCTTTTCAAAATTATTATAGAAATAGATTTTAGGGGGGAAAAAATAATTATACAGAGTCAGCCAAAAAAAAAATTACATCCACTTCAGGAAAAGAATAACTTGTACAAATATTTTAATAGTATATATATATATATATACTCTATTCTGACTCTGTATATATATACTGTAGGTCGCCTTGCACACCCAGGGTTGGGGTTCGATTCCCCGCTCGGTTTTGGTGAGTTTCCTCCAGGTACTCCGGTTTCCTTGCACAGTCCAAAGATATGCAGATTGGGCTACCTGTAATTTATTCGGCTTCCTTCTTGGCTCTCAGATTTTTTCCCCCACTTTCTAGGGATAGTGGATTGTTTATGCATAATTGGCCCTTCAAGTGTATAAATGTGCGTTCTTGATGCCCTGTGAAGGACTGGCATCCCATCTATGGTGCATTCAGTGTTTCTGGAATAGACTCAGGAGTCACTCCGTCCCTGACCACAATACTCTAAAGAGAAGATAAAAAAATTGTTAGTATTTATATTTGTTCTCTTATTTACTTATCACTAATGGCGTTATCGTAGTCAGTGTCATGGTGGATACCTGCCTTATCCCAGCAACAGTGGATGCAAGCCCACAACTCAGAAAAAAAAAAATCGATATTTCTACGAGTTTATTAAAATATAATTGAATTGTTTTTAAAAAGTTAAATACACATATTTTATTATAATACACATAATAATAATAATAATAATAATAATAATAATAATAATAATAATAATAATAATTAAAATCTAATACACGCAGCAAAAATAACTTGGCGCAAGTGCTCATGGGACCTCGCTACAGCGTTTCCATGGTGACTGTTTGGCAACAATAAACATGGCGAGTGAAACGCACGCGTTTGATCAAATCTTCACATTTACTTTTCTTCCAAACAAAAAGTTCACATTCCTGGAAGATGCACGAATATCGGAATTGCTGATGAAATGGTGAGGAAACGACATGAATACCATGCAATATTCACGGTGTTTCCAAAAAACACGCTAGCTAGGTCTGTACCTTGTAGCATGACAAGGGTAACTAGGCAACCAGCCCTGGCTACAGTGCTTAGTTACGCATGCTACACCTATACACTTATAGTTTTATAGTATATATACTGAAACTATAGGTGTGTGTATCATATTATGACTTTTTGTTTAAACTGCAAGGTATATGTTTTACTGTAAATTCTCTGAACTTACACAGGCTAATCTACACATGGTGCGTTCCAAACGGCCTCTAGTACCCTGCGAAGTATACTTCATGGAGTGTTCAGCCATGTTAAGTTTGATTCCAAATTGCAGGGAGCGAAAATGTTCAGTTTAAAGGGAACTTTACCGTTGTGTAGGGAACAAGTGAACATCACTTATGTGATATTATTATCACATAAGCCATTGCGTATATATTTATTATCATGATTATCGAGGACGACATCATATTAAAAGGACGCAAAAATGTACATTTTAACTTAATCAAGAAATCCTTCATATTATATAATCTAATAATCTAAAATAATAATAATAATAATAATAATAATAATAATAATAATAACATAAAAATACAAATATCACTGTGCATCTCTAAACAATGATTCATTATTAATAATCAATATATATATATTTACAAGTTATACACGTTTTAATAGTATGTTTTATAATGGTATCAGTTTTTGTTTTAATAGATATTCAATATTTAATGTCCGTGGTGTGAAATCTCCACAGTAGCAGCGACAGGTATCCGAGGTGCTCATGTTGCCATGGTAACGCACGGAGGCAGGGACGTCTGCGCAGGTGACTTCACAGGTTGTTCCGAATGGTGAAGTTTTGTCGAGGGAAATTCCCTTCACCGACATTCAAAGCAAATAGATCAGGGGGTAGGAAGCACCCTGCAAAGTACACTTCGGAATGGAACGCAGCCGAGGAGTGTTGTCGAGGGAAGTTCCCTTCACCCACATTCCCTGCAAACGGAGCAGGGAGTAGGGAGCACCCTGTGAAGCACACTTCTGAATGGAACGCAGCTCCAGTAGATTTAAGTGATTTAAGAATGGAATTTTAATTATATTATAATTCTATAGATAATACAGGAAAGAGTAAATACTATTAACTCTAAATCAGTAGTGTGGTCTTTGGTGGAAGACTGGTGTAAATTTTTTTCATATTCATCTAATTCTTATTCTTCTTTGTTGTTTAACGGTGGTTCAAATCCAGTAGGTAGTTTACATTCCCACACGCTGTAGGTCTCATTCTCTCTCTCATCTTCCCGGGCTCCTAATGCCAATTTTCCAGACGAGTCTTCCTTAAAACATCTAATGCATCCTCCCTGATCTTGTCTTGCCTTGTTCTGTGTCTTGAACACTTAGCTTCACAATCTTTTTTTTTTTTTCGTTTCATTTTGTGTTATTTCACAGCTTTATCCAATACTTCCACACTCTCTTTCTTCTCAGCACATTTCCTCTCAGTACCGTACAGCATCTAGTTGAAGTTCTGTAGGTTGCATCACTGCCACGTATAGCGCTATCTCTCTTCAGCTTCCTTGTCCTTTAAAGCCATCTTTTCAGTCCACTCTTTAAATTTAAATTCCATAGATCTTCCCTATGCAGATTTATTTTGTAAATATCATTTAAATACATACAATAATATTAATAAAACTATTTCCCTGAAATTTCCAAGAACACATTATGGTCACATTAACATCATTTTCACTGAACTAAATTAAACCCATTAAATTCAAATAATTGTTTAATAGAAGTTGATTTCATCCACTGAAAAACACACACACACACACACACACACACACACACACACACACACACACACACACAAATATAACGACTGACCCCTTTCTCATGAACCTCTGGTAAGGACTGTAATTAAAGAGACTATAAAGCTCCTTGTATTTCCATAATCAAGCCTAAATGTAAGCATTATCAATGTCCTTATATGACAAAATCTTTTCATTGCTATTTCTAATTCTAATTACCTGATTTAATAATTCCTCCTCTAGGTCCATGCTGGGTAGAATTTCTGTCCAGGCCTTTAATTTTGACCAATTCTTTCAATCTTACATGAAGAATGACTTTGCTCTGGTGAGTTCTGCAACAGTGTTTTATTTAAAGCATTATGATATATAATTTGCACAAGTGTTAATATGTGCTGCATTTTTTTTTTTTTTTTAGAATTTCTTTCAGGACCCTTGTGTGAAAAACAGTTTGCAAATGTTGGACACCTCAGGTTTATGGAAACCTCTGGGTAGGCTGTTGTCATAGCTACATGATTAGTTTTACTTTAGGATTCAGTGTATGTGTGCAGTTTTTACAGTTGCAATTGCATAGTACAGAGAATGATGTGATTTTTCTATAGGCAGAGATGTTACCCATGTTGATGTACAACTTATTCCATGCACCAAAGTGTCTATGGATGTCTTTGATCCGATTTTCTCCAGTGGAATCGTGCATCCTTCTGGACATATCGCCAAATGTTTCCATGACGTACATCCTGACTTTGATGAGTTACGGATGGTAAGCATGCAGTACTTTGATAATTTTAGATCACATTATGATTCCTTACCTCCCTTTTCAGTGACATATATTGTGTATTTATTGATGTGTTAGATGCTGCTAGAGGAGGACTCTGATAAGTATCATGTGGTCAGTCAGTGTGACCGTAAGGAGTTCCTGTTTAGGCTGTTTAAGCACATGGTACTGGGTGGTGAACTCTGCCAGTATGAAGATGTCATCAGTCCTTACATTGAAATGGCAAAAAACATGTATAAAGATTTAGTGAGGTAAGTCTATGCGTCAAATTTTAAAAGTCAAATAAAAAAAAATTTGCCTCTTTGAAAAATATCTTGAATTACAGTTGTTTGATTTAGATTATATACACAGAACTGTTGAATTTTCATTTGGTCAGGTCCTGATTAATCTTGGATAACATATGCTCTGAAGATAAAAACACATTCACATTAATGTACTCATTTCAAAACACTGTACAAGGTATTATCAAAAAGTTTCCAGTTCAGCTCTGTTTACAGGAAAGTACTTTATTGATCTACATTTACACAATATCACTTTCAAAATAGTCCCCTTTCACAGTGATACAGCACTCCCAGCGTTTCTGCCACTTCTCAAATATGAGAAGCCAAATCATTATACAATCGACATCCACGTTTAAACACAAACAGTAATCTCTTAACATAAAAGAGTGATCATAGAAAAAACAAAGGGAAAAACAGTCCAGTAACAGAAAACATAAAAGAAAGAAAGAAAAGAGAGAAAAAAAGGTGGGCAGGAATAGAGTCATGATTGTTCAAGTAGATCCCACAAAGGGGCCCATATCCGCCAGAATACTTCAGATTTGTTCTGTAAGTCAAACGTAGGTTTTACCAAAGGAAGAAGATTAACCACTTGTCCCAAACATATCTTCAGAGTTGGTACACGAGATGATGACCATAAGATATATAATATAGATAGTATACAATTATTTGCCAGATAAGTAATGAAATTTAGTAAACAGTTTAAATCACCAGGAAGATCTAGCCAAATCTCGCGAGTAGGATGGGTTTGGAAGTGAGATCATGTTATTTCCGGTGAGAAACTCCTGTGTGAGGAGACCTCAGTGACAGGATGCATTGTCATCATGAACCATCCAGTTTTTCGCAATCTCAGACATGGTAACGCACATTGTCAGAATAGCATCAGTTGCACAGCTCCCAATGTACAACAAAGGACAATGTGTTTTGGCACATGACTTATGAATGACCGTGCTCCCTGTGACTGTGCGTGCAGCCCTCTGCTGCCATCTATTGGCATGTCTCGAAACCTTTTGATAATAAATAAATAACCTCATATAATAAAGGTGTAATGATACATTGGATACCAACTGCCATAAAACAACAGAGGGAGTCTTATCAGTTAAAATTTTTCTTTTTTCAGTTTTTAAAATACTCTGAGAATAAATTTTAACCAAAATGATGAAGCCAGTATTGTAAAACTAGTCAAATCATGAGCGGAGTGTATCATTACAAACCTGTAGTCTGGCCAATGTGGGCCCTCGCTGAACTTTTTTGCCACGAAAGTGAAAGCACGCATCATCCACAAACTTCTGGCCATATTAGCTGTTATCATTTCTATAGCCGAGAGGACACATTACACAATCTAATAATAAACAGCTTAAGATTTTTTTTTTCCACATTGTTCCAAAGCATCACCTTCCACAATCCTTGATTAAAGCCCTCATAGTCTCTTCACAGTCATGTCATAGTTCGTTAACTAGCCATGTCATGTTGCTTCCTTACCACATCCCCATGCAGTCATGGTTTTTTTTTAAATGTGTTAAAAGTGGAAGTGTGAATTTAACAGCTGTGATTTCAACTGTCGTTAAACAATTAAGAAGAAGAGGAAGAACAGCTCTAATGTAATAAAAGTGAATGAGGGAAGTCAGTAAATTTTCCTAGTAATAGATATGCGGGAAAATCCTATGTAGTCATCAGCAACTGTTCTTCTTTTAAATTAAATAAACACTGACAAATAATTGTTCAAACCAGCCAACATATTTTCGCATAGATGCACCTTGTGCATAGGTTTATCTTATTGATCACCTCAAGTCCAAATCATTAATGTTTCAAACTATTATTGAACCCAACTGAGAGTATAAAATTAATCCTTCATGTTTATGGTTCAGTTGTGTAAAATAAAAAAAATGTTCATAAGTATGTTCATAAGGAGCAGACTGTTTTGTTCTCTGCACTGAAAAAGTAACTATTTCTTTACAGTGTTCAAAAAGATTCCGAAACGAAGATGATCAGTGTCGTGTCAACAATTTTGAAAGTCTCTGCCTATGTATGTATCTAAATTCCCATTTAAAGTTAGTCTTTAATAAATACAGTTGTCTTTAATAAATACAGTTGCCTCACACAGAAACTTTCCTATTTTTTTGCCAATTCTGTTTGCCTAGTAATTTTACAAAGTCAGAAATCACTTGGTCATTTGATCTTCTATGCTTAAATTATACTTCTGACTCATGAATTAGATACAGTACTTTGAAATTGTTGTTTATTGCTCTCGATCCTAGTGTCTTTAATTTTCAAAAACAAAACAAAAAGCTTTAATTCTAAAAAAACACAATGTTAATAATAAATATGAAATAATAAAGAAATGGATTTCATTAATTAATATTAGTTCTCCATGTTTCCTTAGGATGATTATGGCTTGTGTTATCCCTCTGGAAGAGACAACGAGCAGACATTCGCCTATCTGTGTATTGATCCTTTCAAAAGACACGTGTATGTCTTGTATCACAGTTTTGGTATTGGCCGGTTTTCTAATAATGGTCTTTTGTGCTCTTGAACATTTTATGAGTTTCCCTGTT
This sequence comes from Clarias macrocephalus, assembly GCA_011419295.1. Lineage (NCBI taxonomy): Eukaryota > Metazoa > Chordata > Actinopteri > Siluriformes > Clariidae > Clarias > Clarias macrocephalus. The sequence continues at coordinate 202,075 of JAAGKR010000210.1, read as the reverse complement.
TTCTTTTGTTCTTTTATTTTGGTTAATAGTTTTCATTTTATTTAGTGTTATTCATTATTAATGTCCTTCATAATGTTATAAAATCTGTAAAGTCACAGTCACTGACAAAATGAAAAATCTCCAGTCAGAGTTATAGCACCATCTTCTGGATAAGGGTTGCTTTAAAAGACTGGACATGATTTGGTCAGACATGGTCAAGATTTTATGTAAATTCCCCAAACTACAAAGTCTCCCCTAATTTTATATGGTCCAAACATTAAGACCATCAGCTACAGTATTACCCTGCCTAAAATCCCACGTTCTGAGCTTTTCCCCGAACACTTACACATACTTACTTACAGGAATTTACTCTGAATAGGAAATCCCTGCTGACGCTGAGAAACTTAAAATCATTGTATTCTGTAAGCAGCCAATAGGGTAAAAACCAAACCTAGTCTCTAAATAGACCACAGTTTTGTCTTTAACGTGAGGGGACTACACATTATACATTTCACTTCACAGTGGTACAGCTAGGGAAAACACCAACAAGAATACAAGAAAAAAACATTTACATTAACAGAAAACAACACAAAATGAATACATTTGCTCATATTATAGCCACTTAACCATTGGCCAATTCCTCAAAATTTTCACAAAAGTCTATTAAGGTCTATTACTTCATGACACAGTCTATAAAAACGAAAGTACAATTAGTCCTGCTGGGCACAGACAAATTGTCTTTGTTCCTCTGTTTTCTCCCATTCTAACTTCTGTCCTTCCTTCCTATTAGTTTCTAAGAAGAAGAGAAGCTTTTAATTGCGACATTGCAATCCAGTGTGAAAGTCACATGTCCCAGTCTCGTAGGAAGTTTGGGTCGGAGTTAAAGGCCATAGTGGAGGAGATGGAGTGTTTTGAAATAAATAGAGAGATGCAATATACATGTTATCTATATAAATAAAGGAAAGGTTTTATCTGTACATGGGTCAGAACTCGCTCTTCCAGTTATATATTTATGTTTCATACATTTGGAGGACCCAAAACCAGTCTCAGAAAATCTTCTGTCTATAGGACTGTCTGTCTGTCTGTATGTATGTCCAGCCAAATTTTGTAACAGCATCATGCAACTGGCTGAACAGAATTTAATGAAACTGCCAGTATTTAGGTACTTGCTTGAAGTTAAACCTGCACCATAAATGAAATCAAAAGTAGAAGCGAGATTATGAACAGTTACATGCAGGATTTAATTATCTACTATAAAATAGGCTACTAATAAGCTACTTGCTCAATGTAAATGAACATCTGTGCCAATAGATATTAGAAAAGCTAAACTGAATATTTTTACTGGAATTAATTCATTAATATGAAATGACAGCGCTGAAGTGGTATGAGTGAATTTTAACGCACTGGAGTCGTTTTGAGACAAAACTTGATCTTTATTAAAGCTACTTTAAAGTATTCAGTCTACTTTATTCAATCAATTCCTCATCTGTGATTCACTCTCTAATTACCGAACATGGGGTGTATTTGGCTGACGATAAAAGAAAGAACAACTTAGCATAAACAATACTCAATTTACTTCTTTTTAGTAATAAGTTACAGAACGACAGGCAGATATTTTTTCAGATAACCTGAAAATAATATTACTGATTACATTAAAGCTGATCAGCTTATCTTCAGCCTTAACCTTTTAACTATTTCTAAAAACTCTTTTCCCATCAACGAGGTGTACTTATGCTAGTTATACCGACATCTTTCAAATCCATTTACCACTTTACTAGATGCTTCTATCAACTTCAGTAACCTTATATGACATTTTGTATAGTTTTTTTTATTATTTAACTTACAATTTTAATTTATTTAAATGTCCTGTTTGAGCTTTAAATTGGTTTGACTTTTGTTTAATTTTTCTGCTTTTAATCAATTGTAGTTTTATACTGCAAGTATATTTGTTTTCTGTAAGTAAAATTAACATAATACTTGTTTGCTACTTTTATTTTGTTCATTAAATTACAATACTAGGTGTCTAGGTTTAACTTCTTATAGTTGAAAAATACCTTTAACTGTACTTTAAGTAGACTTTAACAGTGGAATGCACGAATGTTAATAACATCAGGTTCAGTTCCACCCATGTATTTTTTACTTTAATATTCCACCCAACCTATACTTACTTTAATATATTTTACTTATAGGCAAAAATATACTTAGTAGTATATATACAGTATATGTATATATAACAGAAATTCTGTTTGTTTGGTTGGGCGGAGTTTTTTTAATTTTTTTTAAAAAGAAAATGCCACCTAAACAACAATACTGTTGGCGTGTCACAGGCATTACTCACTGAATAGGCAGAATTTGACACCATTTAGAGAATATGTAAGAATACGCTAAAAGACTTTGAAAAAAGAAAGACTAAGTGAAGTGATACACCCAGTACAGGGTGCCAATCCATCGCAGCCCACACATACACTATGGGCAAAATGGGAACACCAATTAGCCTAATCTGCAGGTCTTTGGACTGTGGGAGGAAACCAGAGCACCTGGACGAAACCCACCAAGCAAGTGGAGAACATGAAAACTCTGTACACACAGATCCGAGAAGGGAGTTGAATCCTCAACCCTGGAGGTGTGAGGCGACTTTGCCATGTACTAGATATGTGATTTAAAAAAAAGTGTTTAAACTTAATAAATATTGTTAATATATATGAGCTATGAAAAGATTTTTCAAAATGACATAAAACAGATTAAAATGAACAAGTATAAAGAATATGCATGTTGTATATGGACACATTATACTGTTTAAAAAATCATACACATACATTTAGTTCAAATTTTAGTTCAGTGAGATCGGGTCAAAATGCGTCAAATTATTATTATTATTTTTTTTAAACCTTTTTTTTTTATCAGTATTTTTCAAACGGTTTCCTGTGTGAAGTGTAAAATACTGATGGAGTATAAGTCGCTATATAGTTTTTTACTTTTTATTCTTCATTTACACAATCGGAAACTGATCTTACTGGAAAGTACCAGACTTCTCCGCCCTCCGTGGGTTGGTGAATGTCACGCAGATATGTTACTGTTTACGCCACAGACATTAGATTTAACACTGAGACAGTACTCAGCGTAAAACTCCTTATTCCTCTCATTCAGGTGAGTTTTATTTAAATTTCTGCTTGCGGGTAAAAAAAATTAAATTAAATAATTGTTCTGCCATAATAAATAACGTTAATGTAACTATGAAATACATTTATATAAACCGTATTTGAGTAATGCTTTGAATAGCTCTATAATCCTAATAGTATGGCGCAGATAACTAACAAGTTACCGTTCGAAACTGGGACATAAGTACACGAATATTTCAGCTAAAATATCGGTGTATATTTAGTACAAATGCATAGGCGTGTGTGTGTGTGTGTGTGTGTGTCCTTATTTAGGTCGTGCTGTAAATCCCGCAGACTTTCCGTGAATCATTGGCGTCAGTCAGAAGCCATTTTGAGTCAGCTTAAGTGGAAAGAACTAGAAGGGCATTACAGAGGCGTTCTCTACAGCGCCATTTAATCGTCTTTATGCGGTGAGTCTGATAACCTTTACCTGATGAATCACTGGCAAAGAATATTAACCAGTGTTTTGTCTTTATAAACGTCGTATTATTCTTATTATATTCGGTATAAAATCTTCACACAAAACAGATAAACCCGTTTCAAAATGGTGACTCTATGGTAGGTTCGGCTCTGTGGCTAAAACTGCTAAACTCTCACTTCCTAAATATGAAGAATTGTGCTGTTTTTTATATATGTACAGGAATGAGTTAGGGCTTGGAGTGTAGCATAAATTACTCATTGTTCTACCGGTTTTACAAGCAATAAAGGGTGTGACAAAGCAAATAGCTAGCAGGAAGTAGATCTACGATATACATTCAGAACACACAAAGAGTCACTTTCATTTCAGTGTACAGCTTGTTCTGGCATGTAAAAATGATAAACCTGACTAAACATTCTGGCTTTGTCCAGGTACTTTTTAAATTTTGTTTAGTTCTTGTATAGCTTGGAACAGATGAAAGTTTATACTTTAAACTGCCTAATAATTAATCAGACTCGCCTACTCTTATTATGTAAAATCTTTTTAAAAAATGCCAGGATGAGTTTGACCAATCGGTACAAAACTCCGCCCTCTTAATTTTTACTATCAACCAAGTCACCACCTATTTACTCAGCTGATGACTAACGTATAGATGGTGGTCACATTAACAAATGTGTCATTAAAGGGCAAATGAGTGTACTCAGAGGAATGGCTTAAAGGTGTTGTTCAGGTTTTTCCAAGTCTTGCGGTTCATAAAAGTACATTACAATCGGGCTTGGTTGTTACTTCACACAGACCATGAAGTTTGTCTCTTGTACATGAGTACAACTTAACAGGAGCCAAACACCATCACCCTCGTTCCGTGCAAAAGTCTAAAAAAGACTCATGGAGTGGCGGACTAATGGAGTTGTTTACTAAAAATCTATTCAGTTATGAATCAGAATTCTTTTGTGTGGCGATTGACGCATCTCCACCCCAACTCCAAATTAGATCTTTCCAAAAATCTATTATAATCTATTTATAATAGAGATGACCAGAATTGGTTAGTAATGGCGTGACGTTATCAAAAATCGTGCTTGTTAAAAGCAAAAGTTATATTTTTACAAACTCTGAGAGTGAATTAGTATTAAACCCACTCACTACACGCGCCTACATAAGTCTTGAAACACCACCAATGCTAATAAGACGAAATTGTGTGTTAGAAGCCCCTCACCTGCGCGCTCACTGTCAAGTTGTGTTTTGAGACTTTTGGCGGTAAAAAACATCACCGCTTCTTTATAATCCTACATATTGTACACTCTGTACTATATACTCAGTTTTCGTTCTGTGTGGTAGAAGTTTGTTTAGAATTAATTATGACGAAAGACAGAGATACGTACTGCTCAGTTAAATGTTAAACTCTTGTATTTGATGTTATTTTTTATTGTTTAAATGCTGCCCTTGGTCTTTAAGGGATAGGCTACATTTAGTTAACCATAAAAAGTTCTTTAAAATTCACAAAATTTTCAAAATCGGGGAGAAATCTAATATCCAATCGGGATATTTATAAAATCTTAATACTTATAGAATCACATTTTTTATCGAATCAGCACCTTGGTATCATGATATCGTATCGGGAGGTGACCGGTAAATCCCATCCCTACTGGTTACTGTGTATTTAATTGCTCACTGGTTTTGTTTAACTAATTCTGTGAAAGAAAAAGGTTAATTTTTACTAAAATACATAGTAACTTTGAAAGAAACCAGCTTCATCTCAGTGGGACTGTAGGAGCTTCATATGAGTCCCAGCTGAACTTTGGAATTCATTTTTGTACGGCATGAGGGCTGTGGAATTTGCCCCGGTTTACTTAATTGTATTTACGTACAACCCTGACAAACTTGCTAGTTGGTGTGCAGAGCAGGAACATTTATAATGACCAAGACCTATAGTAAAAATCTATCCCTTTAACTCACCTGTGAGCTCACAGAAGCCTGTAATCAGTTAGTCTTATTCTAATTGACAAGAATTTATGCTTTAGATATATCAGCGTCCAGATTGTCCCCATGATAGCAACAAATGCTACTCCATGTCCTGCTCTGGATTGCTGATAACATTGAAATTACTAGTGTATGTGTACTGCTGACTGTACGCAAAACTGTGGGTGGAAGGCTTAGTTAATTTGCATCAAATACCAGAAGCAAAGTAAAGGAAGCAAATACACATTCATCTTACTGCCTATAGTCTAAACTGTATTGGAAGCTGCAAGCTCTGGTCACTTTAAACATAGTTGTGTCTCATTTTATTAGCATCAAATGACATTTTTTTGTTGTTTGTTTGTTTGTTTTTAATCCCAGGCAACTGCACCATTGAAGCAAAGTGGTTTCTCCTCTTGAACCAAACCTCTGTCTCTCAAGGAACATATTTTTATTTCATAATTACATTTAAACTTCAAATATGGATACGTAAACACCTCCCTAAAGGGATGTCAGCAGGGAGAAGGGCTTTCTTTAACACATCCAGGAATTTCAATACCATAGCATTTGTCATTAACACATGATGCCTTGTTTAATGTATAAATTGTTTCTATGTTGGTTTATTGTATATGTTAATGATCCTGGGTGAAGGCAGACAATCATTCAGTTCATTTTAAGTTCCTTCACTTTGATTTGAAACATGTGATGTTTGTTTTCCAACACTTGTGTGTGGACTTTGGTTTGCTTTTAGCATCCTTGCTTATAGATCATTCCATCACATATGTTCGTGCACATTGTTATTAACAGAATGCACCGGTGCTGGAGTTGGGTTTCATGTAATCTGTGTTCAGTTTTAAGGACAGTTTGTTTCAGATGTGTTATGAAAGCCTGTGAAATACAGAAGGCGTTTGTTCAGCTCATGACTAGCCACCAGTCCTGTGATTATCACATGTTGGCGTCATCTTTTTAATCTTGTCACATTGTACTCACAAACATGTCACCAGTTTTAGCACATTCCTGGGTGTGGTAATTCAAGTCCTTCTCCCTGAAGACATCCCTTTTTCACCCCTTTATAATGGAAATTCTACAAAATAGTCCTTTCCTAAGAGGTCTGTGCCGTACTAGTGCACCAGCAGACCTACAATATGATAACACAAGTGAACTGTTTCGCATCTCAACCTTTGCAAAGTTTCCCTCTTCGTCACCAGTGACCGAGAGAAGCCTTGCCCGTGCTGGGTTTTTCTACACTGGCATAGGTGATCGGGTCCAGTGTTTCCGCTGCAACGTCACAGTTGACAGTTGGCAGTCGGGAGAATGCCCAGCCGAAAGACACAAGCAGATGTCGCCCAACTGCACTTTCATTCAGAGCTTGCCTTCCACTGCGAATCTCCTGTCCTCATCCCACTCTGCCTTTTCGCCTCTCCGTAATGCCACCATCCTACAACTAAACCTCCCTGCAGCCACTTCAGCTTCAGGCCAGGCAGATGAACAAGCTGGTTACCTGAACATGAGCAACCTTGCCCCCTCCAGCCCTCTGTCATCTCGTGGTGTGGAGGACATGTCTCATCAGAGGCCACCTGCTTGCCACAATCCTAGCATGAGGCGTGAACAGGATCGCTTGGACACCTTTCAAAACTGGACCCTTACTACAATCACCCCTGCTGAGCTTGCTAAGGCTGGTTTCTATTATCTGAGCCAGGGAGACAGAGTGGCTTGCTTCAGCTGTGGTGGGCATCTGAGCAACTGGGAACCCGGAGATAGGGCTGTATCTGAGCACCAGAGGCACTACCCTAACTGTCGCTTTGTGAGAGGTGACCGAGCCGATAACATCCCTATAGCTGGTGGTTTGGCCAATGTGTCCAACCCAGCAATGCAGCAGTGTGAAGAAAGGCTGCTTACATTTGTTAACTGGCCTGCAAGAATACCTGTCCGACCTGACCAGCTGGCCAAAGCAGGGTTTTACTATGTTGGTAAGAACAATGTGCTTTCCTCAGTTTAGTTAATCTTTTTTGTTTGTTTGCTTGTTTAGCAGGATATTTAAGGAACTTTTTGGTTTATTTGCAGGTCGTAACGACGATGTAAAGTGCTTCTGTTGTGATGGAGGACTCCGATGTTGGGAATCAGGAGACGATCCTTGGGTTGAACATGCTAAATGGTTTCCCAGGTAAAGTGACTTCAATTATCAATGTGTCTTTCTTTTCAGTTACTCTTTTAGTGGCTCCAACTCACATTTTAAATCCCTTCCTGTTCTAGGTGTGAATATCTTTTGCAAGAAAAGGGTCAAGAGTTTGTTCATCAGATCCAAGCTAGATTTCCAAGATTGTTTGAACAGGTATGTAAGTCTGTATTATGGCTGTACTAGAACATTTTCTTGCCACACGAGGTCAATCGTAGTTATTTAATTTTATTCCCACAGCTGTTGAACAATGGGGACTCCAGGGAATTTGTTGATCCACCAGGTAAGGAAAGAATATTATGGAACATAATGAGGAAAACATAAAATGTGATAGTTCTAATGTAATTAGAAAATAATCATATGATACAGTGGTGTGATTCAGTCTGCAACAAAGTTAATGTTGCCACCCTGAACATATGTCCTGATAACAGCGCATCCCATAGTTTTTATATTCTTGTTACCCTACAGTAATTTGTCACTGGTAATACCTATACAATCATAATTGAGAATTCAACAGCACTGTGGTATAAATTAATGTTATTTACATCTAATTACTTTCTGTTCACTTTTATTTTAAGTTGTACATTTGGGTCCTGGAGAAGAACGCTCAGAAGATGCTGTAATGATGAACACACCTGTTGTGAAAGCAGCCTTGGAAATGGGCTTTGATCGCAATTTAGTAAAGCAGACTGTCCAGAGCAAAATTCTTACCAGTGGAGAAAACTATAAAACTGTCCAGGAACTGGTGTCTGATCTGCTGAGCGCCGAAGATGAAAAAAGAGAGGAGGAGCGAGAAATGTTTGCAGAGGAAATGGCATCAGGTGTGTCTTCATGCCGGAGTTTTTTTTTTTTTTAATGCGATGTGTGGATATGCATCTGTAATATTTACGTTTTTGCCTTTGTAGATGGGTTTACGTTTTTGAAGAAGCACCACGCTGCCTTGACACAGCGTTTGAAAAGTGTGCAGAGCTTAATGGATCATCTGCTGGAGGAGAACATAATTTCACAAAAGGAATACGACACCATACGTGGCTGCACTTTAGTCAAGCAGCAGACGGGCCAGCTCATTGATTTGGTCTTGTCAAAGGGGAATGCTGCAGCAGAGGTCTTCCGCAACTGGATCAAAAAGAATGATGTGTACCTCTTAAGAGAGCTAATGGGTATTCAACCTAATACTTTCTTGCCATTGTTTGTATACATTTTCAGTGTTCGTCCTTGTTTGTGAAATGTAAAACTATTATAGTTGTTATAGCAAATAGTTACATTTTACATCATGCAGGGAGAATTCTACAACAAACATCTGCCATGATGTAGTACTGACAATCTGTTTTATGTTCTTTTCACTGCAATTTCAGCTCAGACAAATGAAGCAGTATCACCAAGTCAAGATCTTTCAGGTATCCCCAAATACGAGTTGTTTTTTTTTTGTTTTTTGCTTTTGTTGTTCAGTTTGTACCTTTGCAACTAAAGGATACAGATCCTTCCCTGAAAGACGCAGCAATATAGGAACTATTTATCAAAAAAAACATTTTCCTTCAATTCCAGACTTGCCCATGGAAGAACAACTGAGGAGACTGCAAGAGGAGCGTACATGCAAAGTATGCATGGATAAAGAGGTCAACATTGTCTTTATACCATGCGGCCACCTGGTTGTTTGTAAAGAGTGTGCTCCTTCATTACGCAAGTGCCCCATATGTAGAGGCTTGGTAAAAGGCACTGTACGAACCTTTTTGTCTTAACTTAAGGTACATACTGATCAAAGCATAATTGCTTGTAAAAAAAAAACAACTAGAAGAAATAGAATATGCACACACTCTGGTTAATGACCCACTTGGTGGAAAGGAGGAGTGAGTTTTTGACAATGCATTTATTAAAACATGCATTTAAATGGCCTCTTGTTTTTTTTTTATTTACAAGAAAAAAAATTACAATTGTACACCATATAATTTTAAATGGAAAAACTAGTCTTTCTTAAAGTTCATTCATTAAAAATCCTTTAAAACTGTTCATGTACATATTCATAAAGGATGATTAATACAGTCGTTAGATATCAAGCAAGAGAAATTTCATTTGAGATTATAGACTTGTACATTTCATAACAATAAATATCTGTCACAAAATCACATGATTGCAATTAAAAATTGTGGCAAGCAGCACATTAGGTAGAAGTCAAATCCATATTTCATATATCCAACTCCTGAAGATTGCCCCAGCTTGGGCCAACTTTAACTTTTGCCCTGAGCTTCACATACAGTTTCACAGCAGCTTCCATTTCCCGTTTCACAATTTGAGCAACCTGAGAGAGAAATTAAATCTCTCAATCTTTTTTATATTTTTTAACAAGTTAAAAGAAGCAGAGAGCTACAACATGCAACTTAACATTCCAGCTGAAACACCATTCAATTAATTTATTGGGACATCCATGAGATCCTGTTTATTCCTGTTCCAAATGCACTGGTTTAGTGTTCGTAGTTTTAAATGGACATGAGCTACTGCCTGCCTGCATCTCTATTTGCAGAAGTACATTTTTAGCCAGTCAGAATATAGGGAAAAGGGACTTCCCTGAATTCTGTGTGGGGCTCTGTATTAATTGTTAAGTAAGTTACAGTACGTTCAAGCACATTAATGGACATATTTCTCTACATACACATTAAAGACCCATGTCAATGTCTAAAAATGATAGACATCTTGATAGTAGGTCCCCTTTAATTCCTTCCAATTTTGGTCATCCTCCAAGATGAAGCCACCACATTTTTTTAAACAGCTGCTCTTACCTGCACATGACTCAAAAAAGTGCAAACTGCACTGGTCTGATAGGTGAGAAAATCTCCTGCAACTTCTAGCTTCTGTGCCATCATAAAGATATGAACTCATGACATGGGAGCCATGTGAGTCTTTGAGGTTTAAGCATTTAAAGAAGTCTACATACCTGGATGATATCCTCCTCTGCAACCTCGTAGATGAGTTCATCATGTAGCTGAAGAATAAAGAAGGCTCCCCGAGAAGGTCTGGACCGAGGCCTGCACCGTCCTTTGTCCAATAAATGAACACAACAAAAATTTATGAATATCCTCATGACAGAAAGATTACCATTTTAGAGACTGCGAGAGTTACCTGTTTCACTGGAGTAATGCTGATGTGACAGCAGCACGTCAGGAAATACTGTCTCTAGCCTACGCTGGATATTGATAGTAGCCAGTTTGACGATATCTGCTGCAGAGCCTTGGACTGTTGTATTCACTGCCTGTCGTTCTGCCTGAAATGTGGATGCAATCAATTTTAGGAAGAACAGCTTTTTTCATTTCTATTATTTTTAAGAGGTTTAATAAAGCACCTTACATGAGACTTGATGTACATGTTTGACTCCTTGATTCCAGGCAGATATCGTTTCCTGCCAAGTAATGTCTTCACAAAGCCATTTTTACTGCAGTTCTTGACAGTTTCACGAAGAAATGCCTGTATGCCTTTGAGGGAAATAAGTCATGCCAGGGTCTAATTATACAGAGTGGCCAAAACACCTGGATCCATAGACTTCGTTACATGAAATTTGATGTCACGTTTATTTTAGACCTAAGATGACAAGGAAGCTAACAACAGAATATTAAGCAGAACCAGACGGAACACATTCTTCATTTAACGTCAGTTCTGATGCATTAGGAAGTGTTCAATATTGTTGTCAACATTTACACAAATGCAGCAAAGGCAGAGGCATTGAATTTGAGCATTTGCTGCGATTTAAATATATAGATCCAGACTTTTAGGCCAAGCAGATTTATTAGAAGTTATCCCAAGTCTGAGAACTAGCCTGGAATTTACCTGAATATCTGGACTTGAATGTTTCAATGTAACAGGCAGCATCATTTTCATCAATACCCATTTGCTCCCCTAATGACTTTGCTCCCATGCCGTAGATTATCCCATAACAAATCTGTAAGAACAGAAGCACAACCTCCATTGTCAACAGCCACTTTTTTTTCTTTTTTAAGTCCATTTAAAAATGCAAGAACCTACCCTTTGTACACAAGACTTTACTGAGCCATAAACCCTGATACCATATGAAATAACCTTATGGAAATCTGCATCATATCAACAGTTATAATTTTTAATCAGTGGAACACTGAACTCTATTAAAAGTCTAAAATAAGTAAAGCACCTACCCAATATGTTCCTGTGAGTCAGCTGCTACTACTATACAGAAACTCACTCACTCATCATCTATACCGCTTAATCCTGTATTCAGGGTCACGGGGGGCCTGGAGCCTATCCCAGGAGACTTGGGGCACATGGCAGAGTACACCCTGGACAGAGTGCCAATCCATTGCAGGGCACAGACACACACACACAGACACTACGGGCAATTTGGGAACGCCAATTAGCCTAACCTACATGTCTTTGGACTGCAAACAAGTCCGATCCACAGAGACCAATACACAACCCAGAGCACCCAAAGGCTCCGCTGCCAACGCTCTAGTGCCAGACACCAGAGCACCCAAAGGCTCCGCTGCCAACGCTCTAGTGCCAGACACCAGAGCACACCTGCAGAGCCATGCCTCGGTGACACAAGGGGAATCTAAAACCTAGGTGGTTTTAAACTTTTCGCTGATCGGTGAGTATATAAACCCATAATTTGCAGCTACATGACGTTCCGGGTGCACGTTTGTAAGTCGGATTTGTTCCGACAAAGTGAGTCTTATACATCTCTGTCCTCTTTCCCCACACGGTCATCATGTGGCCAAAACACAGTAATCACACCTAACAAAATCAATCTCACACATCATATGTAAGAGTGTTGTCTCTATGCCTTTAAACTGTGAGGGGAATCCCAGGTGCCATTTTGTCTCAGTGCTATTTTCCATTGAATTGTACTGTGAACTCTGTTTTGTTGAGGATTTTCCAAAATTAGGATTATTCACCATCAAGGCAGCTTTATAGAACAACCATTTCCTATTATTGTGCTTCTGGACTGATTCATCTAAACTGGTGGGGCTGACCCATTTCTCTTGCACGCCCACATACAATATACCAGACTTTAGTCATTATATAAATTTTCTCACACACACACACACACACACACACACACACACACACACACACACACACACACACACACACACAGAAATATTGTATATAATTGTAAATATTGCAGTGTCTATTTTTTGTACAATACACATGAGCTACATCTACGAATGAGTGGGCCATTTGGATCTGCAGAAATCCTTAACTCAAATGTCCCTAAGTTGGGAACTACCTGTATTCAGGTGGGTGAGTGGTGAGGGATTAGAACCAGCAGACCTGAATCAAATAGGAAAAAATTCTTGCAAAAATTTGCAGTCCTACATACATAATAAAAAAGCTGTTCCGTCAAACTTCCTCAGGGAAACAGCCTTGTCTCACCTGTTTAGCCTGTTGTCTCAGGCGATCATCAACTGACTGGGGATCCACCATCTTCCATTCTGCAGCGATGCTTTTGAAAACATCTTCTCCACTGTTGAGGACCTGAATAAGCCGCCTGTCACGGGACAAGTGGGCCAAGACTCTGAGCTCCAGCTGGGAGTAGTCTGCTGCTAAAATTAATCCCTCTACAAAAGTAAGAAGCATACTGATGTATCAGGGCTACTGAACTGTTTAAAGCTGTCAATCCTTATAAAAAAATAATAAAATAAAAGTTCTTTACCTGAGAAAGGAATAAAAGCATGCCTCATGCTAACAGAAAATTGCATCCCTTTTTCTGGGTATCTGTCTTCATCTTTGATCAGTGATACCAACTGATGGTGTTTGTGAAACATTTTAGCCCTTGGAAAAAACACAAAAATATCAGTGTCACTGAAAAAGATGCATTAATTGAATCTTTTCTTTTGCCATGAACACAGAACCTCACCTTGTCTTGCTTGAGATAATGGCTGTGTTATTTTGGGATGGCTGGCTTTCTCCAATAAGAGTTGGCATTTGGATTTCAAAGTCTTTTGGTACATTCTGGATATTGGGTTCAGTAAAGCTCACCCTCCCTACATATGAGGCATAAACAGACTCAATAAAACTTAAATAAATAAAATAAAAAGAATTCTGAATCCAAGAGTAAATCATATTGTCCATAAATTCTCACACCTGTAGCTGTGTGGAACTGAGATACTGGGTAAATTCTGTCCATCTCCAGTTTAGGATGCCAACACTTTTCTCTTTGCAAGGGAAATACCACCTTGGTCATAGCATTTGTTATTCTCCGCCACTCTAGAATGATTCCTGGTAGCTGATGCAATGTCTTCAGCTTTTCCAGCACATCCTAGTTACATAATGAAGGAGACATTTGTGAGATGGTGACTCAAATAAAAACCTTAAAAGCTAGAAGTAAAGTCGATCATACCTCATACACTGCATATATAATTAGCAATGACATCTTTGAACAAAACCATAATATGACCCATTGCACCAATATTTCAACTGGTAAAAAAGGGCATTGATTACTGGTGAAATGCGTACACATTATATAGACATACACACAAATGTATACACATTTCACCAGTATATATACACACATGTATATCAAAGCACTCATATATCAAAGAATTTTCCCCATAAGAAATAATACAACATATGATTTGTTCCACAACTCAAAAATATTTATATAAAAATAATTAATACAAAATATAAAGTAAAAATTCAACAAATTAACCTACACTTTACCTTTGAAAAGACACACACTAGACACACACAGTAATGAAAACACTGCTCTGCCACACTAACAGAAACACTGCTCATTGCAAGAACTATTCCAGAACAACTGACTGTTGTTCTAACAATCATTGTTTTAATTGTTGGTAAACAATAATTTGCTAATTCTATATGTATTATTTCCTAATTTGGAAATCTCCAGTATTGTTCTAGAATGTAAAAAATTAGAAGGTATGTCTGAGATTTTGTCTGGTACTGTATACACACACACACACACACACACACACACACACACACACACACACCCTTGTACAAACATTTAAACATATAAAAAGTAATTTAAAGCAACAACACTATTACTAGGCTAGGTTTATAGCATTTAATGTGGTAAATATTCTCTAATAATGTGTGTGCTTTTATCACTTCCTCATAACTCTTTCATATTCTTTGTACAGTGGATTTTTTTCTGTAGATTAGCTGGAAAGTAGAGGTATATTTCTGACTATGACCGAAGCTTCTGACCTCATCTGTAAATTCTAGGGAAGACAACGTTTACAGTAATGTTCATAGTTTAAACTGAGTGAACAACTATAGAAAATACCTTTGTTGTGCTAAATTGTTTGGAAAGTTTTACACGAGCACCTGCTCCTCCTCGCCTGGTGTAGCCCAGAGTCTTTTTATTTTTTAGGGAATTTAAATCACCATTCGGAGGTAGCTTCAGTTCAAGAAACAAGACCTAGAAATCAAATAAGAGAACAGTTTAAGAAGGGTAAAAAATTAATTTTCTAAGGCATGCCCAGATTGACACAGACCTCAGCAACATCCTCTGGACTGGTCAATGAGAAGCTGTGACCAGCCAACTGATAAGCCTTGTTTTCCAGGTCACTGAGCTTAGCCTGCATCACATGTTTCTGAGCTTCACATTCAGCAACACTAAACCCAATACCATTTAGCTCCAAGAGAGCCAAGCAATACTGAGTGGGCATCTCTACTCGCTGGAACGCATCTGAAAAAAAAAAAAGAAAGAAAAACAAAAATCATTCAAAGAAATTCATTATTTAAAACGTTTATAATTGTTAAAAGACATTAAAGCCATAATAAGCACCTAAAAAGCCATCTTTTTCCATGAATACATTGAGCTGTGTCATGACTCTGAAGATGAGAACAGACTCGATGGCTGCTCTGTATCGACCGGAATGACTTGAGTCTCCATATATCCCCAGACTTTCTACACCCTGTCCAGGGCTAATTCCTTCCAACAATGGCAGATCTTGCGGAGTATAGTTTGTCACCATGTTGTGTAGGGTGCGCTCTTTGGAACCTGGATCCAAAAGCCAGCAAGCAACCTAAAATAAATAAAGTTATTTCAGAAGATGTACAAAATCAGAAGTCAGACAATTAAATGCAAACATTTACTTGCATATTTTGACAAAGTAAGCAACAAAAGACTTTGTAGTGTTCAATTATAGGAAAATAATCAATGCAATAAATGGAGTACAGCGCATCCTACAATGCCTCAAAACACACACACAAAAAATATATTTTGGAACATCCTATTGCTACATTTAGTTCATGAGATTTCATGAGGTTTTGAGATTTCTCAAGGTGTTATCGCTTACATCATAAGAGCTATAAATAATAATTCCCATCACCACCCACACTTGACATCTTTAACCAAAACTGTTTATTGTAATGAGAATGTCACACTTACTCTGGGGTTTACCAGTGTTTTCCAACTGAGTGTTATAAAGTGCTAACAACTCCTTCCATAAGTAATACGTAAACATCCTTCGAGAACTCTTTGTCCTTTACTTTGTTAATTAACTTGGTTAAATTTATTAAGCTTAGATTATATTGAGCATCTGCCATACAGGTCCCTGTGAATGAGTTAGGACCATGAAAGTTATAGCTATTAGAATTAGTGCATTAATATACATTATACAATAGTTAGTTCTGACTGATGGGACAAGAGGCATTCTACAAGTGGTCATAATGGACATTAAGGGCACTGGGACATTTAACTTTAAGTGTCACTGTATGTCCTAGGTTTTCTGCAGTTGTTAATTGTTCACTTTCATGTGCAGCATGAGTGAAGGTACGTCTGTACAGTCTGTACTAAGGAGAGAGCATCTTCCACAAAATCCACATTTAAAATCAGTCACTTTCACTTAGTACCAGTAAGAATTTGGAACTACTTTCACTCCTGTTAATTACACTGTCTGTCACCCGGCTCCTTTAGTCACATACAGTTACTGCAGTTCTCCAAGGAGTAAAATATGTGTTGGCAGCACAAAATAACTGGTTAAATAAAGACACATCTTATTCATAATCTGTTGATAATAAACTGTATTTGTAGAATTGTTGTATATAAGCAATATCATACTTAAAGTTGGGCTGATGTGAGGGATATCACACGGCTGCAATGCCATGCTGATTACACAACAGCACATTTTCTCGTGTGATATCACTTAAGTAGACCTGCAATTTGATTTACAGCTGTCGGAGCTGCTATTACTTTTTAAATCAGTATAGCACTGTAATATAATTATTGCTAATATGAAATCATTGTTTGATAAGCACTTAAATTACATTTTCTGAAATCCTCACCTTAGGGTCCTCAAATACACCTTTTATTGAAAGTCCGCATGCCAGGACTAGGGTTTTATACACCTGAATAAAGTCGTAAGCAACAGTCACACCGTCAGCACCAGAAGTGGACCTTGTCACACAGGCCTGAATGTTCTTCATCCTCTCTCCCACTGCCAGATTTTCATCAAGTGGAGGGGGTGCTAAGCTTGCACTTATATCTACTGAAAAAAGGTTAAAGAGTTTTAATTATGTAAAAAAGTTGAGCATTAAAAGGAAGAAGGTGCATATGGTACCTGTGTCTGTCAGGTCCTGTTGTAGTGATATATAATATGCATCTTTTCCTCCCCAGCATATAGATAAGCCGGTAACAATTAGATTATCATGTCCCTTTATAGCAAACCCGTCTTTTCTTTTGGTCCTCATTGGGGTAGTAACTTTGAACACAAAACATAAATCAACGAATATAACATTTGGGAAGAGCATTGCAGACATTTTTACTAGGTCCCTCCATTTTCTAAGGCTCCAAAGAGTTTCAACAGTTCTATACACACTACAGAAACATAAATTGGCGTGCAACCATCACTAATTTAAATGCTACATTGTTATAGACACTGAGTAAACACCCTCTGAATAAAGTAGGGTGATTCATTATTTGATGTGGTGAAACATGATTAGGTGATAAATTTAAACATTGTGCTGAGTTTAACAACATCCACATATTACCTTTTTTAAATTTGCTCCCTATAACCGATTCAGGCTGCCCTGTGCCATCTTTCTTCTCACAGGCAACAGCCAGAGAAAATCTCTTTTTTGTTTTCCACTCCTTTATAAATGTCTCGAAAAGTCTTTTGTCACTCGCTACATCAATAATGGAGAAGGATTCTGGACTGATAAAGCTGGAGCCAGAGATTGATGTATTCTGTGAAAGCTGCAATGAAACGCCCTCATCAGTTAAGGATGTCTCCAATTGTGTCATGGCCTTCATCTCAACACAAAGTTGATGATTATCCTCGTGGCCAGATTGCAGAGATAAATGTACTCTAGGCTCTGTGTGACTTTGGTGATTCATAGGTGACCGTACAGCTGAAGTAGTCATTTTAACTCTGGGTGTATCAGGCTCACATGTTTGTGTAGGAGGAATGAGGTCAAGATTCACTGAATTTGAACTTACTACACGAAAATCTTTGGAAAATGAGACTTTTTGCGCAGACTCTGCTTCAGCAGACATTACTTCCTCTTCTATCACATTTGCAATTGCTTGTCCTGAAGGTTCGTGGAAGGTTGAAAACTGATCTGACCACTTATCGAAAACATCTTGCATTCCTGGGCTCAAATGAAACGAAGAATCTGTGGCACTTGGTACATTGTATGGCACTTGGTGTGCCACTTTTATCTCAGACACGTCATCTGTGTAATAGGGCTTTTCTAATTCATCTCTTGGTGCAGCACAGACCTTTAAACCAGTGTTCCGCTTTTCCAGGTAGTGCTCGCCTACGAGTAATGAATCGCCCCATTCCGATAGGTTAAAAGAAGACTCGCCCCATTGTACTGCTTCTGGATCTTCCACTTTCGCTTTGTTCTGTTCATTCAATCTCCTCACAGTTGTATTATGTGTACTTGCACTTGTAATTACAGCTTTGTCTCTTTCAGATTCGTCAGCAAATCCTGCCTCCTCCTCCATGGCCTCCAAAATGGAGCTGTCATACAGACTGTCAAACAGAAAACTGCTGCTTCTATTGGGACTGTTGCTCACAATAACGTCACGTATCTCTTTCATGTCAGTTTGGCCTTGGGGTTTTGAATTTAAGTGTGTTTCACATGACTTAGTTGTTTGGTTTGTGAAATTGAGAAGGCTCTCCATTTGACTGTCTGTCAGTGAAATGTTGTATTTCGGTTTGGTTTCGATTGAACGCAACTCGTTTACAGTATTATCAGACACGGGTGATGTTGCATTCTTTGGGTCTTTGGTATTTTTCTGATCATGCCTCATCTCTGGGACTAAAGTTTCAGTTTGAACAGTTTGGTCTGTCCTAACATAACTGTGTGCAGTTTTACATTCATGATTATTGTTTGAATTGCTGTTACCATGAGGCAGTTTGTCATCTTGCAGTAACATTTGTTCAGTCTGAGTGTCAAGCTGAAAACTATCACCAAAATCTTCTAATTCCCCTGTGTACAAATCCGGAGAACTGCACTTCTTGGCAGAAATTAGTATTACTTCAGATGCAACTCTAGACGTTATATCTGATGTCACGAATTTCACAGAAGTGTTTCTTCTTGACTCTTTCTTGTAACACTCTGTGTTTTTTCCCTTTTCAGAAGCAATCATCCTGCTGATCTCTTTTATATCTCGGTTTTCATTTTTTACATCATTTTTGGGTGCTTTTGGACCACAAAATGTAAAGGGTGGATGAGTAGTTAATTCTGTTGCTGTTGTTTTAGGTTTAGTCGTATTTAACGTTTTTTTGGTTTTTGGGTCAGAGTGGGAATTGTTCAAAGAAACAGTTGATGTTTTTCTAACCTCTGCATCAGTTATTGGACAGGTTTTATCTGCTTCAGTTACTCTGATCTCAGAATCGATCATGATTTCATCATTGTCCACCCGTCTACGTTTAGACAGAGGACGCGCAGAACATGAGGTAAAGTTGCAATGTAGGTCAGAACTTTGGTTACAGGTTGCAACAAAAGATGATATCTCAGTAGTTTTGCATCCATTCTGACCTGTGGTGTCTTTAGTACCTATTGATTTTAGTAATTTGTGCAGTGCACTAGTTTGCTGTTCAGTGCCCATAGTGTTTTCTATATTTGCAGTGGAACTCTC
This sequence comes from Clarias macrocephalus, assembly GCA_011419295.1. Classification (NCBI taxonomy): domain Eukaryota; kingdom Metazoa; phylum Chordata; class Actinopteri; order Siluriformes; family Clariidae; genus Clarias; species Clarias macrocephalus. The sequence goes on along the minus strand of JAAGKR010000210.1, from coordinate 182,312 downwards.
TGAGTTTGTATGACTTTGAGCATGGTCAGGTGAAAGATTTTGATGCCCATTAATGAGCTTCCTCAATTCCTCAGGCGTAACATTCTTCTCGCTGGATGGACCCTCGGATGGAGACTGTAAAATGGAATCTGTCGATTCATTAGAATTTATTCTAGTCTCTGGGGAAAGGGAGTTGGGGTTCCACTCTACACCAAGAAGGGCGAGATCCTGCTGGAGGAGCAGCCTGGCCTCTGACACAATCTGCTGTGCAGCCTCACTCTCAGTCAAGGCCTTTTTCCCACTGACCCAGATACAGCGCATGCTTCGGCGTTCCTGAGCCTCTTCCTCGCTTTCATCCACCGCCTGCCGAGAACTGTAAGAGAAATCATAAGCTGTTGTTACAATATGAGGGTTGACATTTTAAATGCTACAATAATTACTATATGGCACAAGCACTGTTTTAGAGCTTTTGACTAATCTTTACTGAAAAACATGGTACACATTTGACTAAATATCCCACACTAAAGCTCTCTCATCATGAATGCAATTGCTGCTTAAATATGTTCTTGAAGAACATGTCAATTGAGAAAAACTTCACAGTAGTTAGTTTTCACCACATTTACTGTATAATTTTAATAAACTTTAGTTCTTAAAATGGTTTCTTAAACCAGGACTGGCCCAAGCAACAAGACTAACGCATGCCTCTGTGAAATTTGTTACCTTTTGAAAGGAACGGCTTTCCTCAAGGCTTTCTCCACATCTGTAATGTTTGCACGTGCGACCTCAGCCACAGTAACCAACCCAGCACTGTAGAGCGCTCGTGCTCTCTGGGCGGTCAGCAAAGAAATACGCACCAGATCACATAGCTCTCGCTGCACTCCGAAGCTCAAACGGCTTTGGAACTGCGACAGCAGCAGTTCGAGGTTGTGCCATCCGAGTCGATTACAGAAGATTGTAACCATGCCTTGTAATGAGAATAATATTTCTTACTGTCAAACACAACTTTTGTTCTGAACAAGTTTACAGTTCTATGTAATAAACAGACAGGAAACCTGCGTAGGTAGAGGCAGACTGCTGAAGTGACTGCAGCTGTCCTCGGCTACAGTTATATTTCTTCGCCACGACTCCGAGAGGTTCCTCGTTGACCAGATCGAACAATACAAGTGTGGTGAAAAAACTGGTGAAGACACAACAAAACAAAGTGATAGTACCTTATACTCATTTCAAGATATTAGAAAAAACGGTAATGTGATATTACCGCTTGTGAATCGCCATCTGTCTGTGCTGTTTTTCTGTTTTAGCAATTATTTTCCCGCCAACAGAGCGGGCCAGAAAGCCTTCCTGAATTCCCACCATCTCCGCAACCCTTTTCATTGCAGAAGGCAGTTGCTCCCAAAGACAGAAAAACTGGTACCAGTCTATTGTTGTCCAGTCAACGTATACTGGTGTTATCTAAAAAAAACAGACAAACATCAATTCAGAAACCATTCCTTTCCTGTTTTTAAAACAGGAAATTACCACCTTAACTGTTAGTTTTGTAGATGCATCATGGATCAGTGCTTTCAACTTCATCATTACATATCTATTGGAAATTAACACATCAAACATTTAAACATTTAAACATGACTGACATTTACTTAAGACTTAAAGCACAGTGTGGTGATGAAACTTTTAGCCGCAGTAAATCATTTGAATGGTGCAAACGTTCACAACAAGGCAATATGTCTGTGAATGGCTGAGAAGTCTTTGAGCCCATTGCAATCTCTGAAAAATGCATATTGCTCTAGTGAAACACTGGGATAAGTGCATTAGTGTAGCTGGGGATTATATGAAGAAATAAGTGGAGTTAAATGTTCACACAGAAACTATGCTACCTAGATAATGGTAAGTAGTCTTAGCAAATACAGTCTCTTTTGCATGTTTAATACAGATAGACTAAACTATCCAACATGTCATTACTACTGACACTTTTCATTAAAAAGATGTGCCTGGGTGGCTTCACATTTATATGAGGAAGAACATGCCAGCCTTCAGCCTCTCTGGTTAGGAGGATGGGGATAGCCGGGTGGTGGGTGTGAATCAGCCAAGACAAAAATAAAAAAATTTTAAAACAATTTTATGTAGTAAAACTGATCTCTACCTGGTAAAGAATGTGAAGGTCATTTTCGAGAACAAAGCCTTTCATCGCTCTTTGTAGGTCTGCAAAAATTCCCAGAGCTTCTGGTGGTGACAGAGATGACGACAGCGTGGCAGACCCCAGATGAGTAGGACAATATTTCTCCTCTGCAAGAGAACAGCACAATGTTGACGAAATGTTGACATGTAATCTATGTGAAACAGATCAGCTATACCTAAAAGTCTACTTACCATCTCCTTCCTTTTGGATATGAATAAACTCATTATCCATCAGCCAGTCCATGCAGGCTTCAATGGCTCCACGGCTCCGAGCTGCTCCAGGTTGATCGGGTTCTTCAGATGCCATGCTGGCTGCCAGCAGAGTACACGATGCATACATCCTCACCTCCTCTGGTGTGCTGGCAACTTCACCCACTATGATCTTTTAGTGGAAGAAACAGGAGGTTTATAGCAATGAAAATTCATTTGCTTGAGCAGGGCTTGTTGGGGCTTCTTGCTGTAACTTATTAAATATGATGTAGCTACATTATATTTCTACATTAGACTAAGTTGTTGTTTAATTTGTTTACACTCAGTGTTTTACTTTAGCATCATAGTATTTTTCCGAAGTAGCATTTGGTAAAAATATCATTATGCTAGCTGAAAATATCAGTATCCCTTAGTTTTGTATCTTTAACTCTAGAAATACACATACTTACATGTTCAGGCTACACTGATCAGTCATAGCCTTACAACATAAAAAATTATGCCTATTATTATGTAGGTTCCCCTTGTTCCACCTGGGCTGCTCTTTCAGGCATGACTCCACAAGACCACTGGTCCTCTTGAAAGGCAGGCTGTGGTATACTGATCCCTTTCTGCCATTGCCAGCATGGATCTTTGCATTGACTTTTCGGACGAATCGGAACAGACAGGCTGATTTTTTCTCCCCACAGGCATAAATGAGCCTTGGTCACCAGTTTACTAGTAGATAATTGATCATTAATTTTAATGTGTTAATCTTATGGCTGATCGGTGTAACATGCTTATGTAGAAAGTGAATTACACGCTTTTAGATTTAAACATTGATATATAAATGACTTAATGACCTACAGAGCAATTTTTACCATACTTTCTTTGCACATGCCATAAAGTACTGTTTAAATGTTTTAAAGATAGGGCACATAAATAGTTTTTATAGGCAATATTGTTGCTGTAACCTCCAGGATGGCTCGAAGCATACTGGTAGTGACTCCCTCTCCTTCACGCTTCACCAAGCAGCTACTGATGGGCTTTAGGGAGCCTTGGATTAAACTCATGCCTTTCGTGCGTTCAGTCTCCTTACACACCAGGACACTCTCGCCTGGGACAAAATTTGGAAAAACCCTTAATATCAAGCTCTTATTTAGATATAGGAAATACCTATACTTTCAAAAGTATGTAAAAAAAAAAAAAAAGGACTGACCGACAGTATCCACTCCTTTACGCCCTGCTCGACCAACCATCTGTTTGTATGTCAGTATGTCTAGCAGATGTCCATTAAATACTGGGGTTCTGATAATCACACGACGTGCAGGCAGATTTACACCCGAGGACAATGTGGACGTGGCAATCAGGACCCTGATGAAGCCCTGACGAAAAGCACCCTCCAGGATGTCTCGCTCATCAAAAGTCAAACCTAAATCAAGATAAAAAATTTAAAAAAGCAATTACATATTGCAATTATCCAGACAAATTTGACTTAACTTAAATTAAACTTTAAATGTTTTATCTTAATTTCTGAAAGGCCAAAAAAATGTCCTCAGTTAATTATACAGCTTTAATCACCTTAAAAATAAAAATAAATATTAGACTTTATTATTTAGACATTAGACTACAATATAATACAGAGAAATACTTTTAATATACGTTCTTATTATTAGCATTTAGACTAGCTAAACATGATAATCACAGACTGTGGCAAACTGTTCACTTGATGTTGTGATGGCAATGATGGCCAGTATAAACGCCAGGCACCTGCATGATGGAAAGCGACTCCCCAGGGAACAGTGCGCTTCAGGATTTCATCAAGGCCTGCAGGCGTGCGTTTTAACTGTGCCACGACATCCTGGAGACCCTCAAGGTTCAAAATCACAGACTGCACTCCAAAATCTGATTGCTTTTCTAAAAAAGTTCAAAGAAATGTACCAAACCACCATTTAAACCTCACATTCAAAAAAAAAAGGGCAGATTATTTCCTTTTAATACATACTTATACTTTTAATATGCCGCCTTTTCAACAAGAAAGTTAACGGTGATTACCTCAGTTCCTTAGATAAATCTACTCAATCATTTTGTTCCTATTTTATCCAGATCCTCTCATTAATTTAAGGCAAAATAACATTAAATTATTTTACCTCCACATTGCATTATTTGCTGTTAGCTAAAAAACATACGACCTAGCACCAGAATAGATTTTATGTGTTGAAATTATGCTTTAAAAACACAAACCGTGATGATGAAGGTTATAAAACTCCCTGGCAATACTATCTGCCAGCTTTTCACACCAGTTCTTAGAGGGACAGAAGAGCAGTGTGGCGCGACCAGCCTGCACCGTCTCAAAGCAGAGGCTCACAATGTGATCATCATCACCCTGATGACAGAAACCACACTCTTCTCATTTTACAGCTGCATAAAATAAAGATTTATGTTTAATGCCATAGTTTTAAATCCTGACCTTAACAGGGAGAGCAGGAGTGAAAGGTCTGACGAGTTTCATGGAGCCATCGTATATGTTGGCACCAATCTTGACCCATTCCATCAGTGGCACAGGACGGTAGTCTGTATGGTACAGTTCAGCATTTAACCAGCGGGCAAGGAGATCCAGGTTTGGCAAAGTAGCACTCATTCCCACAATCTGTACACTATCGGTGGAACTTTTATCAAAACACCTATAGGGAGAAGAACAGGCTACATTTTTGGCATATCTAAATTATTATAACATGGGGTGCAACAGTCTAATATTGAGTGATTAAATATAGTATATAACAGTTTATGTGATGCTAGCTCGAAAGTCCTAAACATATTTAGGCTCATTAATAACTAAATGTACTTATTATTTTATATTATATATATTACATACTAAATATTTTAAAAAGCTGTATGATTGTAACCAAGCTTTAGTCCAAAACAAGCAAAAAATTTAATCTCATCAAATCTACAGCTTCGTAACTAGTAATACCAGAACATTAATATTTAATATAGTGACATACTTATCTGACGCTTTCTTTGCAATGTACTGGATCTTAGTTAGCAAAAGCTCCAACAAATATCCACGGCCAGAGTCACCCAGCATGTGCAGCTCATCTACCACAACAATCCCTAAAACAGCAAAAAAAAACTGTTGAATCTTATGCTTCAAAACCACAAGGCAATATACAGCAACTACAACATAATTTACCAAGTAAATCCATTCTGTCCTCTTCAATGAGCCTGTTGATTAGACCGTTAGCTTTCTCTATTGTACAAACAGCCACATCGAGTTTAGAGAAGCCACCAGCAGCTGAAGTGCTTCCCATGTAACCCTCAACTCGGACCCCCGCCTCCTGAAACACATTCTAGACACAAGCACCAGTGCAAACTTTTTAGACCATGTTGACCGAGTTGCCTGGTATTATGTATTAGCTAGTAGACAGACAGTAAGGAACATTACAGTTATGGTGGAATCAGAATTGTCTAGAAGTATGTTCTTGAAATGATATGATATGATGGCTCAGCTGAAAATTGGTGAGAATTAAAAACCAACCTGCAGATAAAACATTTTCTCTCTGGCTACAGAAACAAAAGGGAGGATGAATATGGCCTTCCGTCTAGTCTCCAAAACTCTTTTTAAAATTAGTAACTCTGAAACCAGTGTTTTTCCAGCACTTGTTGGAGCTGAAAGTAAGAAAAAAGGACAACAAAATCACAAAGGTGAAGCAGACTATCTGCAAATCTAACTAAATCTTAACTGAACCTTTTAATACACCTGAGCAATGTTTTTTTTGATTTTCAACATTAAGAGCACAATATAGGTACAACATAACCACATGGCGAATGAACAACGGTCCTGGACGTTTTACTGAATCATAGTGGTATCAGAATTCTATACTGCGTATTAGAATTACGTAATATTTAAGTAACATAATTTCTAATGAAATAATTTCGAAACTGAAACTAGTCTCATTAAAACACTCAAAACGTGGTAAATCTTACTCAACAGCACCATTCAGTGGAACACATTTTCTGTAGACAGTAGAGAAGCATGCAATATTTAAACCACAGATTTGGATTTCATACACAGACACTCAATCAGCGAAAATGCTAATTTATAGATTATATTTCTTGGTTAATATTTTTGCACTGTGTTTATATAGTGGGGCATTCAAGTCAAACCGGGACATCTCTATATAATCCCACTAATCCCACGCTTATCCCAGCATCTTGGATTCCGTCAAGGTAAAACGTTTTCTCAGTACGCCGTAAAACAGCTGAAACTCAGCCTTCCGGGAACTCCTTTACTGACACAACTATGTGGAAATTTCCTGGAGAGAGGTCATGGCTATATGTCCATGTGGCAGTAACTCCCAGCTGAGTTCCACTAATGTGCACGTGGTGCGGTGAGTTGTATGAGGTTGTGCATTGTCTTGCAAAAACAGAAAGATCAAACACTGATCAACACTGAAAACCAGGCCGTTTTTGTCCATTAAAGGAGTTCCTGGGAGGTCAACATTTCAGCAGTGATGCTGATATGAAGCAGGCAGTCCAACCATCGCTCCGGTGTAGAGAGAAAACTTTCTATCTTGATGCTATACGAGCGCTAGTGAAACACTGGGATAAGTGCATTAGTGTAGGAGGAGATTAAAGGTAGTTTTTACTCTAATAACTATGTTCTGTTAGTCTGCACAATCAAAAGTCACTACCTAATTTTAATATTATGTATCCTTCTGCACTAAATCTGTATCCAAAATGTGCTTTAATGTGAGTGCTTCAATTTTAATTTAAAAAAGTAATCATTTATACATTAGACTCTTTAATTGAAAAAGCAATTAGATTAGAGTAGAGTAGATTTGTTGAACCTATTGCTCATTCATGTTCATCTCAAATCACTGTTGCTCCACTCCAATACTCTTAAGTAGCTTCTGTAGACAGAAAAGAAGAATTACCTGAGTACACCAGATTGTTTCCTTCCAGCACTTTGCCCAGAGTGAGGCATTCAGCCTGCCACTCGAACATCTGCTTCACACCCAGACTCTGGTACTTCTCCAGCACAGATTTGGGCAGACCCCAGCTGGAGAGCAGCAGTTTGTCTGATTGATTAGCAGGAATCGCCATGTGAATGCTGTGCGCTGTTAGGAATAATAATAATAATAATAATAATAATAATAATAATAATAATGTAACATTTATAGAATAAATCTTCTTCTATAGGAACATCTTCCTATTCTTCTGTTTATGTGTTCTTGACAAAAGAGGGGTTTAGGCTATATGACATCCACAGAAGGCTACAGAATGTATACAGCAATGTATACACATGAATGAAGAAGCTTAAAGAAGAGGAAACCAACACTGAAGAGAAACCAGTCAGTGGATTTTCAAAGAGGATTCGAGAGTTGGTTTCAAATATGGCACAAATACATTGCTTGTGAAGAAGACTTTGTTGCGTAGTACCTTTGTATAGCGGAAGAGTTCTCTAACAACATGTGCAATCTGAACAATCTACAGTATTTCATTTATTTACAAGGTTATGCCCACTTTTGCATTACTTTTGCTACAGTCCTTGTTAATGGTGCTCCGATCAATTCGCCACTGTTCGGTATCCACCAAAACTCAATAAATTTTTAGTGATCGGATGTCTCCAAACTGGCTGATCACATAAACCTTTTGTGATGACGCAGAATACATGACCCGACAACCACATCAACATGCTGTCACCAGTCTGGGAATATTACCAAGTCTCTTCAAAAGCCGTCGAAATTTGCAATGTAAAGGTTTTTCTCTAAGACAAAACCACATGGGGGAACACCTGCCAAAAGCTTTAAAACAACAAAACTTATTCACCACTTAAGAACACCACACGCAGAATTATTTGAGTATGAAAAGTTATCAACAAAGACAGCAAAAAAATCTTGTCCACCCTCATTGAACCACTTATAGCAGAAGCCCTCAAAAAGCTTGAGTGTGATTCTGTAAAGAGTAAAAAATAAAGACCAGTTCCCAGCTCTGACTGAGACAGCCCGGGTTTACCTTACCATGCAGGCGGGCTGACAGTGTGCGACTATTCAGCACAGCTGCACACATTCTGGAGGGTAAGACTGTCTCTTAAAATTGCAGAAGATATTTTACTGCTATAAATAGTAAATAAATAAATAATACTACATAATAAATAGAGTACTTTAAATAAAAGATTCCAATAACCCACACACACACCTGTGATCAGCGATTGGTATCGACTGACTGGTCTTATAAATGTTGTTATACCACATGTCAAATATTCAGACATTTATTCATCTTCATTAAGCACTTGGTTAGGGTTGTATTGGTTTCTCAGCCTATCCCGCAAACACACACTGGAGGGCAGGTTAACCCATCCCATGCACAACACTTCACACACAGATTCTCAGATATTTTAAGGATATACGCAGAAAACAGTAAACCAAGCTAAGGAGTAAACCGGGGAAATTAGACAATGTTCTTCTCATCATTCAAATTATTCCCTAAATCATCATACACGCACCTCAACCCAGGCAACCCCTGATTACATTAAATTACATTTTCACAGAAAACTAGAAAATGGACCCAAGGTAAGGTATAGTTAAAATTCATAGCTTATAGACACCAACATCTTTTAAATATTGCTTTCTTGCTGTGTGATGAATGTGTGATGATTCAGGTATGCTGTTTGCGCAGTGATAAACTACTAAGAATCCTTATTTATTAGCAAAATTTCACAGATTTGGTCAAACTGTTCAGTTTAAAAACAGCTTTAATGTGCTGTGTGCAAAATTCTACCTGCGTCTGTTGGCGAGCTGACAGCGAGCTGAGATCCAGGCCAGGAGGAGGAGTGAGGACGGAGACTGACAGATTCCCATGCGTCTGCTTCTGAAATGCAGATTTTTTCTTGGCAGCAGCCATGTGTGTTGGACTGAACAGAATGTAATCTTTCGAATTATTTATTGATCCATTAGATCCAGTTGCTGAAGCCTCTGCTCTGAATTTCAACGTTGGCCTGTTGTCAGAGGGTTTTTTGTGAGGTGAACAGTATCGTGTTCCAAGCTTGAATTCTGACTCGTGATTATGCTTTGGTCTTCCAGTGCTGCTGCTGCTCTTGGTTTCGCTGAACAGTAACCTTTGAGCCAGGTCCTTCCAGTCCTTGGCTTTTTTAATTTTTCCATTTTCTAGTTGGGGTGATGATGGCCCAGGATCTGAAGGTCTGATATTTTCTGCACTTTGCCCTTGGACTTCATGATAACCGTTTTCACTGATTTCAGAAAGGGGAGCAATTTTTTCTGGCAAACTAAGTGCTTTCACAGGTACCCGACATGTTCCTTTGATCACTTTAGGCACTTTGATTTTCTCTGCATCATTCACTGAAGTTGAATCAACATGCACCAACTGTTTCTTTTCATTTTGCTGAAAGCAGAAATAAATCTAGATCAAAATCATAAGACAAAGCAACCACACATTTGCAGCCAAGCATTTACACATACCATAGCATAACTGCTGATACCACTTCCTGTCTTCTGTATTGCACGATCAGAGGGCTGAGCACGATAGAGACGGCTCGACTGTCTAGTTGTTGGTTTCTCATCCACAGGCAATCTACCAGTCAAGGGGAGGAAAAAACTTTTTTTTTTTAAGTGTTCACTCTAATAAAAAACTTAAACAATTCAGGATGTGATATGGGAACATAATTAACAGGGTTGTGTGAAGAAGTAGAATTATTACTAGCCAGAAGTACAGCACATCTCCGAGTGCTTTATTCCTCTTATACAACAGCAGTTTGGCAAGAGTTACAATGGTTTCATTTCTTAACAGTTTGCACACCCTTCATTTTTATTTGTTTACAGTTAATATTGTGTAACACAAACAGTTTGGACACACCTTCTCATTCAAAGAGTTTTCTTTATTGTGTTTTTAATTGTGTTCTTTAGCCCAAACAAGACTCTTCTGCTTGTTGCCTGTCCTTAGCAGTGGTTTCTTAGCAGATATTCTACCATGAAGGCCTGATTCACACAGTCTCCTCTTAACAGTTGTTCTAGAGACGTGTCTGCTGCTAGAACTCTGTGTGGCATTGACCTGCTCTCTGATCTGAGCTGCTGTTAACCTGCGATTTCTGAGGCTGGTGACTCGGATGAACTTATCCTCCGCAGCAGAGGTGACTCTTGGTCTTCCTTTCCTGGGGCGGTCCGCATGTGAGCCAGTTTCTTTGTAGCACTTGATGGTTTTTGTCACTGCACTTGGGGACAAGTTTTCCCAATTTTTCGGACTGACTGACCTTCATTACCACCAAGTAATGATGGCCCCTCGTTTTTCTTTACTTAGCTGCTTTTTTCTTGCCATAATACAAATTCAAACTCTTTGAATGAGAAGGTGTGTCCAAACTTTTGGTCTGTACTGTAAATAGACAGTAAATACTAGGAATGGGAATCACCAGCAACATGCAGATACCATATCACAATCCTCAGGTGATCATCGAGTTCTTTTGCAATTCTGTTATTATCACAATTTTATAAATATCCTGATCCATTGTTTTTTTCTTTTAGATTATGTCACAATTCTAAACAAACTTGGCAAATATTTTTTTTGCTCCTATCACACAGGATGCTGTGCTCCCTGCCAATATGTGAATTTAGTGCATGCCATCTGTAGGATTATAAAAGAGTAGCAACATTTTACCACAAATGCAAACATTTATTCATTCATTTTTTATACTTAGGGTACAAGGAGAGATCAGCTGGATGTGGACACACACACACACTCTATGGGCATTTTAGGAATACCATTTAACCTAATCTGCATATTTTTGGACTGTGGGAGGAAACCAGAGTACCTCCACGAGGGAATCAAACCCTCGACCTTGAAGATGCGAGGCCACAGTTCTAACCACTACACCACCGCCGCCAAATACAGTACATTTATAAATAAAAAATAATTTTACAAAATCTATTTCAGTTAATATAGTGATTTGTGAATCGCCACACAAAATAATCACTCATGTACAACCGAATATTTTTCCCCATCTCTAGTAAATACATTAAATAATGTACTGAATTAGTCTGTCATTTATTTTACAGTTACAGGCCTACAGGAAGTTTGATAGCTCTAGCAGTTACATTATTATCAGAATAATCTGTCATTTCGTTTTAAAAGTTAAAACCCACACACTCGTTGATTTTCTTACCCATTTTTCTTGGTTATAGGATGTTGTCCAAGGTAGAATGTCCTTGATGAACAATTCATCACACAAACTGTCAGATAAAATAGTCTCTTTTCTTCAGTGACTGAGAAAAGTCACTTGTGTTCAAGATAAGGAAAATATTTTCTTAATTACGCATTTTTAAATATTCATGCCCTTGAAATCTAGTGAATCAATTTTTCGGTAATGTATCACAACGATTTTCGCTTTTATTGACATTATTTCCCCTCGCCAGCGAAATCACTGCATAATGAATGAAAATACAAAAAGTTCGCTTTTGTTACACACGACACCTAGTTTACTTTGACATCATCTAAGATTACACAGCGAGTTTAACATTAAGCGAGCGCAAATCTAAAGCGTGTTTGTTTACAATTTAACCGTTAGTTTTAGACAACAACTGCGAACGAAAAAAAACAAACAAACAAAAAATATCTGTTAAAAAGCCCGCGGTGTTTCACTGTGTTGGTCCGGGTAGGTACACGTGCTCGGGGTAAAAGGTTCCGGAAGAAAGTCTTAATATTAAAGAAAAATCATGTTAGTCATTTAAATATTTTCTAAAAGCAAATTTAATTTACTCAATAATAATAATAATAGTAATTATTATTATTATTATTATTATTATTATTATTATTATTATTATTATTATGCATTTTATTTCAATATCACTTTTCTTGTGGACACATATCAAATGGCTTACAAAAATATATAAAAATGAAATTCTGGGTCCGAGTTTAATTCCAGTCTGTGTGCATGGAGTTTGCATGTTCTGCCCATGTGGGGAGAACATGCAAAGTCCTAAAAGGCATGCAAGTTAAGCTTATTGGTGTTTCTAAATTGCATGTGTAAATGCATGTGAGTGTTGACCGGAGGTCCTCCCACTGTTTTAAAAATGAAAATAAATACAATGGTAATTATTGTTGGCCTACAGAGATTCCTATATGAATGGATGTATCATCGTCAATACTGCTTATCCTGTACAGAGTCATGGGGGTGCCTGGACATTTAGGGCATGAGGCGGTGTACACCCTGGACAGGTTGCCAATCCATTATTATCCACACACACTATTGACAAGGAGGAGGAAACCAGAGTACTTAGAGGAAACCTGATAAGCACAGGGAGAACAAATTCCACATGAAATTTACACACAAAAAAAATTAACTAAAAGCCTTAGTAAACTTGTAGGCTTTTTAAGCCTGATTTAAAAGCAGACAGAGACTGCGAGGAGCGTAAATGATCTGTGAGGGAATTTCACAGATGAGGCGGAGCAGAGCAGAAGGCTGTGTCTCCCATCAAACACAGTTTGGTCCTGAGGGGACGAAGGACCCAATTGTTGCAGGCTCAACAAATGTGGTTTGATTTTATTCGACAAAAATTATTTCAGATAAACAGGGGCTGTCCCATGGATGCATTGGTGGGTCATGAGCAAAATTTTGGAGTCTATCCCTACCTATGAAACAGGAAGCCAGCGATGAGATTGCAGAACAAGTATGATGTGATCAAATTTTCTTGCTCTCAGTATGATTCCAGCAGCACTAGAGTTTCAGAAGCCTCTGGCCAGAGATCCTGATGAAGAGTGCATTAGAGCAATCCAGCCTAGAGGAGATAAAAGCATGGGCAAGTTTTACAGAATTTGAAAGACTGAGAGTGGGATATAGCTTTGTGTTCTTGATGTGAAAAAATGATTTTTTTTTTATGTGATTATCAAATGTAAGATGAAAGTCAAACCCTATGACCAGTGTTTGGATGCATTACACACTAATTAAATTATTGTTTGTTTTATTTATTTACCACAAACATTTATTTCTTTTTTATGTATCTTTATTTATAAAATCACACAAACCATATTGTACAGTTGTTGTTTTCTATCGCTATGGCAATATCCTTCAGTGCTCTGAAGGTTGCACAGTGCATCCCTGTATACAGGATAAAGTGGTATAGACGATGAGTGAGTAACTGAGTATTATTATTATTATTACTTCTAATTCTTAAATCAACAGCATACAAATGAGCAGCAATCACCCCTTTATTAAACTTTTTAGGATAAACAGTAATAAATAATAATTATAAAACATAACTGACGTGTCATTGTTACAAGGACATGAAATCACCAGTTGATGCACCACGCTTTTGTTGGTTATTGACAACATGAAGAAGAGATTTGTTCCACATTTCTGTTAATTCTTCCATAAGAAGGAATCCTGATCGTTTCATCCATCTCTTCACTTTATTCTGGAGTTTTAAAGGATTTCCACTTTATTCTAATCAGTCTAGTTGTTATAACCTATCACAGAGGGAAACTGATTGTTCATCCGTTTTGAAACTTCTCTTCAGTCCCTGAGGAGACAAAGTTGTGCACTTGAAGATAATGTGAAACCCAGCCAACTTCCTAAGTAGTGTACAATTATATTTAGCCAGAATGGTTCCAGACCAAATTTATAATTTGTTAAGGCATTTCGAACATTTATTGTTTTTTGTTAGCCCGGTTCTTTAGGAACCCTAAATCCTATCTATGTAAGATTATTATACCCAATTCATTTCCCTCTCATCTCTCTTAAATGTTTTTGACACTTGATTGCATGTTCTTTAACTGTCAACTGTTTCTCATTCATTAGTTAGTTACGTATTTCCTTGTCACGGATTTTAGTGCACACTGAAATTCTTCTCTTTGAATGAGATATAGAATGCACTATAGAATGAGAATAAATGTTTTTAGTTTTCTGCTGCTAGCATCAATAAACCCCGCCCCTCTCTTTCTTTCTCTCGTGCTTTGTGAGGAGCCCCTGTCTGTAGACAGGGGTACTTGTGCTTTGTCGTCCCTCTCCTCTCCAGTTCAGTAGGTGGCGCTGATGCACCTAAAGCTGATCTGCGCTGCTTCCAAAGACGAAGTCACTGTTTTCTATTTCCTGTTTTCGACTGTTATAGTTTCATACAAAAACATTTATATGATTCTGTTTTTGTGCGGTAATGGTTTTTTTTTCTCAGAGTATTTATGAACACTAAAAGAGTGCTCCTCAGCTGTACTGTAATCTCCCTACAGGACACTCGGTTTGTGTATCCGTGCTGTAGATTGTGTCTGTGCAGATTAACACAGGAGGCAGATTTAAGGTAAACTCTTCGCCATGTTTTTAACTTCATTTACCTTTATAGGAAAAGTTCAAGTAATAATAATGTAAAAAAAATTTTTATCAAATGCCACATTTCTGGATTGTTAAATTCTGGATTACTTGCAGCCTTCAAAAGATTATAAAAGCTGTACATACTATGAGATAATTTTTTTTCACATAGGGCCAGGTAGGTTTGGACATCCTTTTTTCCCTCTTAATAAATGAAATCATACTTTAAAAACTGCATGTTGTATTTATTAAGGTTATTGTTGAGTAATATTACAATTTAAAAAAATGTTTGGTGTTCTCAATCTTTTAAGCAACTAATGTGCATGATATAAAAAAATAATAAAATCAGGAGGGGGCAAATACATTTTCACAGCATTGTATATACCTAGGGGGCATGGTGGTGTAGTGGTTAGCACTGTCGCCTTGTACGTGCATGTTCTTCCCTGTGCTTGGTGGGTTTCCTCCCACAGTCCACAGACCTGCAGATTAGGCTAATTGGTGTTCCCCAAATTGCCCGTAGTGTGTGAGTGAGTGTATGTGTGTGCGCCCTGTTATGGATTGGCACCCTGTCCATGGTGTACACTGCCTCGTGCACTAAGTCTCCAGGCCCCCCGCAACCCTGAATACAGGATGAGTGTATATACCTATACTTATCACCAACTGCACCTTCGTTACATTAATCACTTTCACCCCTGTACATAGAAACCCATACCCTTATTTATTATGTTTTTGTTGTTTTTTGTAAATAGGCCATTTTAGCACTTCTTATTATAAAGCTGTTTTATAGACCAATCCAAATCTACATCAGAACCTATGATGTAAATATAAGTTGTGTTATATTTTGTCTTACAGAAGCCGATGTCCCAAGTGCGGTTTCACGTGTGATACACAAAATGCCGACTACAGATTTAGGCTGTCTCTAAAAGTGTCTCGAGACTCAAGGCTGTTTGCAGTGACAGTATTTGGAGGTTGCCTCAATCCTTTTTTTGGTATTACAGCTGGTGGTTTACAGAGGTAATGTCACTCACTCTTCTTAAATGTTTTTTTTTTCCTATTCCCTGGATGAGCATGCTTTACACTTATATTTCTCCTACTTTGCTGTACACTGTCTTTTTTCAGATTTGTAGAGTTAGAAAAGTTTGAAGGACCACAGACTTTACAACAACTACTAATCAAAGCTGTGGAGGATTGCTTTATTGGAAAATGCTTAGTTTTTGGCTTTAAGGTATGTTTGTCTTTTCTGTCTTTTCTGTCTTTTCATTTCTATTGCACAATTTACACCTTGTTTAAAGAATTCTGTGGTTGTGATCAGATAGGATTTGATTACAAATATGATTGGATAGAGACACACTATGCTGTAGAACAGACAGTCGCTAGCTCTCACTACAAGGGGTGCTCAATCAAACTGGGACTTTTGATGATATTTCTTGTGAATGAAGTCGTAAAACTGATTGGTATTTACAGAAGACTTCAATCACAGTACAGTGACTCTTAGGCACAGTAAAACATTTGCAGTCATTCCTGTGGACAGTTGACAAATCCTTAAAGAATTGATGAATAACTTGTGCAAGAGCCAAAGTTCAGCATTTGACGTCAGATCAAAGTGTCTCCTCACAGTATCAAGGATAAACAATGCCGTTATGCTGTAAATTGCAGACATATTCACGTGTTAAACCTGTATACAGTCTTGAGGAGGTGAATATGCCTGACTAATGAGAGTTACATGACTAGATTTTTGCTACACAAAGACAAGCTTTAAGGCTTTATGCCCACAATTTAGCTTGAACGAACAGAAGAAGAAAAAAAAAGTTAACATAGGTCTCCAACGTCCCGAAGGGGTGTCTGTTAATGCTGAAATATCTCTCAGATTATGCATTTTTTCATACCTTAAACTTCAAATTTCACGCATTCTTTGAATGTTCTATTTCAGTGTCTGTGCTTAAATACACAAATCCTATGGCCATCATCAATAGTGCTCATTTCACTTTGTAGCATTTACAGTAGCAAAACATCAGCAGCATTGTACTCTTAGGGAGGAAAAAGTTCAATGTGAGAACGCTACAGGATTTTTGACTTGCAACACTTTACAAAATTTATGAGCATGGAACAAGAAGAGATTGTGTTAAGCACTATAGAGAGAGAGAGAGAGGGAGAGAGAGAGAGAGAAGCAACAGTAAAAGTCCAGCAAACACTTTTTACACCAAAAGATGAACAGGTTGGCATTGTATGTCTTTGAGGAAATGAATTTTTACTACGCCCCTTGCTAGTTGATAGATAGTAGGAGGAATTTGGCAAGATTTCCAAACTGAGGAGAAAATAGGGGGAGGGAATGAGATCTCAGTTTGATAAACTCAATTCTTTTGTAATTGTGCTTCACAGCTTTCCGGACGTGCTGCAGAGAGCTGTTTACTTGGCGAACATGCTGCTGAAATGGTGCAGTTTGTGGCCTGTCAAGTCATCCCTCCTCATGGAGCTTTACTGGGCGTCACTGTTTTTGGCTACTTGCAAAGCCTCATGCAGGAAAATGCTCACCCAGTCTGTTTTCCAAAAGCTGGCTGTCAGTTGCAGCGGAAAGATTCCCCGGAGAGCAGCTTTGACCACACTCTGCCCTTGTGTCAGAACCCGTGCTCCGAAAGCAGCACTAGCGGATTAACGCTCCCACATCCATGGCATTCGGTTTCAAGTCTGGATTTGTGCTTCTCTCCAGATGAAACAAGCGCATGCTCTTTATCTGACATTACAGTAGAAGATGAGTCACAAGAGCTTTTGGGCTTACAGCAGTCAAATGGTGTGCAAGGTGCCAAATTCTGCCCCTTTAAACAATCTGAATCAACACCAAGAGAGCATAACAGACTATCTACTTCACATGAGTCCTTGTTTACTGCTTCATCAGTGTCCCCAATAAAAATGACAACCAGTGATTATGAATTAAAAAGCTTATCCGTTAATAAGTACTCTTTACAGGACTGTCTTAGCCAAATTAATGCATTTTTACCTGAAAAACCGCTTTTCAGTTTTACTTTACAGGATGCACCTCAGTCGGAAACCTTAGGAGATTTTGTCAGCACAGAGCCACCGATTGTTTATCGGAAAGTACTCAGTTCCACCAGTAAAAGAGATCAAGGCAAAGTGCAAAATGGCATTCTGCTAGAAAACAACACAATTTCTAGGTATACCTCAGAGGTCCAATCACCGCACTCTTCCCTTCCTGTTCTCACACCATTTCGTGATGTTACCAATGATAAAAGGTCCCTGGCACGAAACAACAGAAAACGAAAAACCTCCCTAGTGTCTAAACATACAACGAAACGATCACATGTCTCTCAAGAGTTTCACATCTGTGATGCAAAGGGTGTAGTTTCAACAAGTAACGGACACACTCTTGTGCAATGTCCTGCCGCAAAAGAACAGGAAAATCAATTGAGCGAGTATGAGGATGCCTATAATTATTCAGCAGACTTATTCCAACAAAGCAGCATGAATATTTTAAATGTGGCTGAGAACTCCATCTCTGACACAGATTCAAAACAGCAAAAGTGTCTTCCTGAAATCAACTTTCCTGAGCCGAATATTTCGACTTTCTGTTTTGCTCCTTCGCTGCAGTCAACTCCTGTTGTGGATACATCCATCCAGTGTGCGTATAGACAGCGCTGTAAGCTAAGAAAAAAATGCTCAGGCATACATCGGTCTAAGAAAAGACTATCACACAACCACAACCATACTAATAACAGACAGGGGTTTGAATTGAATCAGAGTTGGTGTTCTGATTCTGCGCTCAAAACCTCGGAAAGTTCAGCAGGTGACGCTGAGCTGAAAGCAGATATGAAACACTTATCTGGAGACTCTGCTTTACTCTCCACCAATGATGACTGCTCCAGAGATCTTTTTGATCCTTCATTTTGACTACTGATTAAAATACTGAATCTCAAATCTATTCAGTGATTCTTTTTGTGGGCTTGAGTTGAGCTTGTATATTCAGAGGTAACCTAATCTTACTAAAAAAATACTGTATGAGTTTGTTGTTTTCCAAGCAGTTGGGTTTGGAACAATGTTGACTAAATGTTTTCTGTATTGTTCATTTGTATCTGAAAAATTGTTACACAGCTCTACTGTTTTGGTGAAACTTTGTTAGCAACTGTTCCATCTGATTGCATAAAATATTATGTATTTGTTCTCTCTCTACTCTCTCTGTGAGAGAGAAAGAGAGAGAGATGTTTTGGCATTTTTTTATTATAATTTTTTTTTTACCTTTGATATACCACTAAGTAATAATTTCAGTTTTCAGTAAATGAAAGTACTTGGGTCTCCAACACCAGTTTTAAAAATGATTTGTTAATAAGAAAATGTGTATAATTTCTCACTTATTTCAATTCAAGTTTTGTGATGAAGATTTTTGTCATTTACAGTGGGTATAGAAAAGAATTCCCCACCCTTTAAAATAATAACATTTTGTTGCTTTGCAGCCTAAAATGAAGCCAGAAACAGTTTTTGTTTTATCAAGCTGTATTTACCAAGTGAAAGATATAACGCTATCATGTCAGAAAAAATGTGAAGAAAAAAAAAACAGAATCACTGAGTTGGGAAAGGATCACCCCCTTGTTTCAGCATTTTGTTGAGGCACCGTTTGCTTTAATTACAGCTTTTAGTCTGTAAGGATATATCGCTACTGACTTTGTATATCTAGACCTTGAAATATTCGTCCACTCTTATTTTCAGAACTGCTCAAGCTGAGTTAAATTTGATGATGACCATCTGTGGACTGCAATCTTCAAGGCATCCCACAGGTTTTCAACAACTTTGTGACAGCAGAATTTCCTCCAAAAATTGACTGTATTTTGTCCCATCCATTCTTCTTTCTATTCTGGCAAGTGCTCCAGTCCTTGCTGCAGAGAAACATCCTTATAACAGGATATTATCACCCCCATGCTTTACTGTTGGAATGGTGTTAGCTGTATAGTATTTCCACCATACATATCGTTTGGTGCTGTGAGTAAATGTTGTCATTTTGGCCTCATTTGTTTTAGGTAACATGTTTTTTCCTGTGCCTGTCGAGTTATCTGGCAATTTGAGGTGGTGATTCTGTCACAGATGGCGCTTGTACGTTGAGTCTGTACACCTCTGCTCCATTAGTGACTGTGAGGTGATGCATATTGTGATGTCATACTCTGATCGTATCACAGTTCCTTGTCTAATTACTTCAGCACCACTATTTCACTTATTTTAACTTTACAGTGCCTTCAGAATCTTTAAGGTATGTTTATGGAAGGATCAGTCATGACTGCATGTGGCATTTTTTTGCATTCATCCCATACGTACAGGGGAATATCAAATTTGCAATATTCTTGTCACATGCATACCACTCTTAATATGTCATACATTCCTGCAACTGCTTCAGAGTTGCTGTAGGCCTGTTGGTAGCCTCTCTGACTAGTATCCTCCTGGCTCTTTCATCCAATTTGGAGCGACGTGGATGAAAAAAGGCTTTATCACTGTCTATTTTCCATCTCCTGACTTGTGTCTGTGCACACTTTATCCTGGAGATCTTTTGACCGTGCCTTGCCATCTATAGTCGGTTGATTGCTTCAGTTGCAGTACCAGGGTCTGAAATGCTCCAGGAAAATTATGCTGAGCTTAAATAAAACGACCACAGCTGATCACAGTTGAAAGTCAAATGGTTTTGTGTGCTTCACCTGACTGAGTTTACAAATTATTTTTAGGAGGGTGTGATTCTTTTCCAATTTTTCTGATGTGTTGGTGTTATATCTCTCACCTGTATAACTGTTGCACTGAGTAAATAAAGCTGGATAAAATAAAACTGTCTGTCTTCAGTTCAGGCTGCAAAGCAACAAATGTGATTATTTTAAAGGGGGCAGGTGATTCTTTTCCATGGTTCAGCTGGCAACAAGTATCCATCATGCCTAGTGCCTACAGTACAAGCCTGTGGGGCCAGTGTTATGATCTGGGGTATGCTTCTGCTGGTGTGGCCTATGTGGTCAACATTATGGGCCCAAAAATTGAAGTCAGCTGACTTCCTGAATATACTGAATCACTAGTTTTTTTCATCAATGTTTTTTTTTCTTTCCTGATGGTATATTTAAAGTAAAGTAATTATGTAAAATTAATACATTAAAATGGAAGTCACCCATGGACTCGTTTTTGTATAATTAAAGAATTTGTGTGTATAAATGTGTGTGTGTGTGTGTGTGTGTGTGTGTGTATTTATAAATAACATATCCAGTAAGATGCACTGCAATACAATTTTTAATGATACATTTTCTGCCAATTTCTTTAAAATCATGTTGAAGAGAAGTATATCTCATTTTCTCCCACTGGCATCATGGTCTGATGCTGCTGCTAAAAAAAAAATGGTGGCACTCAAGGTTTCTTTCAGATCCTGGCATGCAGACTACAAGCTTGATGCAATGCACCACAAGACATTCACACAAAAGAAAACAGGATGAGTCATTTTAGACAAATCATACACTTACTATCTCATTGTTGATCTATTTTAAAACATAAGGTGGCACATTCCATTGAAATTGTTCATAGAACTTGGTGAAAATTATCATGAACTTCATAAAAAATATACCTATGATAGTTTAACCTATGTTTGTTACGTATTTGGCTGAGGTTGAGTGGTGTATGTGATCAATTAAACATCCTATTACTATAGGGTTGGTCCACTGTGGATTGTCTAGCCCACGGTCAATTCCACCATTTTTCAGGGGATTTGAAAGCACTTCATGCTGTCTTATGACACAGACAACTGTTGAAGAAGGACAGACATGTTGTAATGCCTGAAATTGAGCTGAAATCGACAAGGAAACCGTAAGTGGTACTGAAGATCCGGCATTTACAAGAGAACAAAAGAGAAAGATGAAGAATATATAAAAGGACTGTATGGTCCTAAATTCGATTGAACCCACTTTAGATTTAGAAACACTGCACAAATGTCTAGTCCAAAGACAATGCAGCCATCTTTCAGGAGACACAACAGAACTTCATGCTTCTGTCTGCTGGCAAGATTTATGGACATGTTGATTTCCTTTTCTAGCAAGACTTAGCACCTGCCCTCTGTGCCAAAACTAACACTAACTGGTTTGCTGACCTGGATATAAGAGGAAGATGAGAAACACCCGACCCAACAATACAGATAAGTTGAAGACTGCTATCAAAGCAACCTGGTAGAGTCACAGGCTCATGCTAAACGAGCGCTGACCAAGTAACATATTTTTTCAGGATGTCTGTATTGTATATAATTTTTAGGAAATACTAGAGGTTTATTCCTGTGTCCGCCCATGTGCAGATCCTGACGCCGTTACCGTTACCTGCAAAAGGAGTGTGCAGTCAGCTCGCTACCGCACCTCACGTCACTGTTTCGGCAGACCTTATTTCTGCCTGTTGTATGCGCTGCCTACTGTTACATTCAGTGAGGAACGGTTGTGGCACGGCCACAGTATGTTTTATTTAGGTGGCATTTTTCTCTTAAAAAACTTATGATGCTGCTTACCGTTTCCATTACCATTTACTGATGAATGTGACGCTACCTGTGCAAACATCGAAAAACACCAGCCACAAAGAATTTCAGTTTTCTATATATTGATACTGGATTTTATATGGATTTTTTTTTCATTTTAACAAGCTATAAGTAGTCATTATTAAAAAGAAAACAAAAACAGCTTGAAATATATATATATATAATATTTTTAATCATGTTGCTTAAAAAACTAACTTTTTCAATAAATTCTAATTTTTAGGGTTCATTGACTTTAGTAAATGTAATATAAATATTTGACTTTTTTTTTACATGCTTTGAGTTTTATGTACATGTCACTATTGTACTAATAGTGGCCAATAATTTAGTTCGGATGACACTGTATTAACAGACAATGACTATACACTTTTGTCTCTTTATTGAAAAAACACTAGTAAAGTAAAGATTGCACAGCAGTCAGTTGTTAAACAAAGATTGTGTTTGTTTAAATCAGTAAGTGCGGGAGGTGACAGCAAACACATTAGATTTTAAATGAGTGTAAACGGTGAAAAACAAAGGTCAGGTGTGATGATTCAGCGGCGTACCGTGTGCAGCCCTGTTTTGTACAGTGAGGTCATGGCGCTGACTGGTTGCTTTTTGCTAACGTAAACCGGAAGACCAGGGGAACTAGCCAATCAGAACACAGTGACGTACAGCTTGTTATATACAATTTCTTATGACGCAGACAACTGTTGAAGGAGGACGGACATGTTGTAAGCCTGAAACCGAGTTGAAATCGACGAGGAAAACGCGAGCGCTACTGAAGAACAGGCGTTTACAAAAGAACGAGAGAAAGATGAAGAATATATAAATGAACTCTGCCGAATTTTGTGGCTGTATATTCTCCTAAATTCGATCGAAGCCACTTTAGATTTAGAAACACCGCACGAAGATGTCGGCCGACGCCGCGAGGGAAGACGCCTGTCGAGACTATCAGTCGTCGTTGGAAGACTTAACTTTCAACAGCAAACCGCACATCAACATGCTGACCATCCTCGCTGAAGAGAATCTGCAGTTTCCCGAGGATATCGTCGCTATAATTGAAGCACAAATTGCCAAGGTTTTTATGAAAATAGCTTTTTTTGTTTTGTTACGTAGCAGCCATATTGTCCTCGTTGAATACACGAGCACGCGCATGTGCAGAGTCAGCTAAAGCGTGTTAAGGCCTTTAACCACACGGCGGCAAAAGACCAGCGCTTATTTAACATGTATATATCGCGATAAATTATAAAACGTATATAATTTCAAGTTTTGTTTTAGCACTTAACATTAATTCGCAGAATCTAATTTCTGATGTTATTTTGCCCAGTGCACGTTAGTTAACGTCGTACTCGATAGCCAAGTAGCTAGCTTCTAAGTGAGTGTGTAACTAAGGTGTAATTTTAGCTTTAACGACTGAAATTTATAAAAAATTTATGGATTATTGTCGTTCTACAATATGAAGTTGTAAAGTCCAAACTTCGTTTTAGTTAAACACAGAACTAATATGCTAGGTACTTAAATAATGTAGACTAGCCAGACTAACAAAAAAGGACAGTAGGTGTTCTGTTCGGCTCAAATATATATAATAGCAGCAAAAACACAAATCTGTACTTGTATAAAATGCAAAATGTTATAACATATCTTTATCCTTTAACAAATAAGTTCAGTGCAGATATTCCTGACTCAAAAAGTCAAAATTTTCAAGATATCAAACTCTCACCATTACATGAAATATGAAATAAAGTGACTTCTACATTAATTTTTTGTTTCATTTTTACAAAAGTACACCATATGGTTGAGATACTGAAGGGTGTGTGTGTGTGTGTTGATATCTTGGTCTATTTGACTGGTCAGTTAAATTATCTTGATTTAGGTCTAACTTCCATAACTGGAAAAATAGTCCAGTTATAAATAGTCTCAGGTTTTGTTAAGTGTATGAAGAATATGTAACAATTAAACAGTTTGAAACGAAGTGTTTTAGACCCCCAGTTATAATGGATAAAATCAAACTTTTGCAGCAGGTTATATTAAATTATATAGGTTGTATTAAGGGGGGGGGGGGAAACCCACTGAAATTAGAGCAAAAAAAGATGAATATTAATAATTTTTTAAAAATTAAATACTCATTATCTTATGCCATCGAATTGATTTCACCATTTTAATTATTACATAATCTAATTTGCTGGCTTTATGTTTCTGTTGTATGTGAGAAACGTGACTAACCAGTGTTAATGCATGTCCATGACCGACAGTAGCTTACTAGACCAAAACAGAAAGCCTGCAGTCAAGTCTAATTACAGTGGACATGTGTTGGATCGCATCATTTGTTTTAGCCAAGCAGTAATCTGGATTATGCTTTCTACTGTATTACTAGCAGTTATTTTAGTGATATTAGCCACTTCACTTTATGGAGATGAGTAGAGTTGTGAGTTTAATTTGTTTTAAAGCTGTGACCAGATCAATAAAAGTTACTCTGCCTGTACCGCTGTCAATGTAAGATGTCGGCGTTATAGTCAACATGCTAATGATCGCTGTGATGCCATAGTCCTGTGGTCCGTAACTGGTAGTCCGTGAAGTCGAGATCCTTTCTATTTTTTTGTATTTACTAACTAATAAAGGGTTCATGGCGTGTTTAGAGTGATGAGTAAAAAAAATTTCTCTATTGATTTTTTCATTGTTAATAAATGCTACCCAAATGTGACAATAAACTTTATGAAATGTGCTTTTGTCTTTCTTTACCAGTGTAATTTTTTGTGGGAACATCTGCCTGTTCTTTTGAGTTTGTTTGAGAGAAATGGTCTTTCAGACATTGCTCCAGATGTGTAACGTCTTTGCAGCTTAAATTTATAAGTGGAACAAATGTTAATTATTCTTAAAACACAGTTGTCAGTCATGTACCCCTGGGAACAGGGGTGACGATTCCAAGACAAATCCTACACTTTAAACAAGCAGCTCTATAACAAACTTTGGTTAAAAGTACAATGGACTTTTTTTTTTCTCCCTCAACCTTTATTTTTGCATATAATTTCTCAAAAGGTGACCACGGTATATTTAGCCAACATCAGTTGCAAAAATATAAAAATAAAATAAGACTTCATGTACCACTTTTTTCATAAGACATTTAACAACAACAAAAAAAGAAAATAATTTCCAAAAAGTTTCTCACATAGTGACTTTAACAAAAAATAAAAGTATGGACATCCTGCAATTTTTTCCCCTCTGGAATACCTGCACTGAAGACTCATCGTTGGTGCTTTTTTCTTTTGACATGGAGCTTTCCCCTTCCTGTTTTTAGAGGAAATGTATGGTGGTGTTACCACAGATTCCTTCAAGCCTCCAAAGCAAGACTTTCTTCAAGTTTTCTTATTTTTAACCTTCATGCCATGGGCTGGAAGAAAATTGAGAAATGTAAATTTTTTTTTTTTTTTTTTGCCAGCGGAGGGAAAAGATTTCCCCCCTCATGATCCTCTTCCATCGGGTTTTTTTTTTTTTTACTCCAGAGGACACAAGCTAATATCATGGTGTAACTGCACATTTGTCATGTTGTGTACTAAACTTGTGAGTTTTCTATCGCTGTAGGCGCCTCCTGCTGAGAAGCTTCCTGTTTTGTACTTAGTGGATTCCATAGTGAAGAATGTTGGAGGACAGTACCTTGAAGTGTTTACTAAAAACCTAATCACTTCCTTTATATGTGTGTTTGAGAAGGTACTTAATTTTCCACTTATTTCTTCTTAAGATGTTGCTGAACATTACAAGTCTATTGCTTCCATGTGTTCATGTTGTTCATGTTTAGATATTTGTAAGCATTGCTGTTATTTTCTGAACCTGATATTGTATAATAGTGATCATAGGTTTGTAAATGTTTTTCTGCAGCCTTGGATGTTTAATAAAAAGTAATGATTAAAAAAAAAAAGTTAACTTAGGTTTTCTGTAACTACTGAAGAAATGGATGTCAGAATATTTGTGTATTCTACTCTTCTTTAGGTGGATGAAAACACTAGAAAATGTCTCTTCAAATTGCGTTCCACATGGGATGAGATTTTCCCCTTGAAAAAGCTGTATGCATTGGATGTTCGTGTAAACTCAATAGATCCTGCATGGCCCATTAAGCCTTTACCACCAAATGTAAACGCCAGCATTCATGTCAACCCCAAATTTTTAAAGCCGGTAAGCATGTGGAATAAGTAAACGGTAACGTTGTGCTTAGGTGTTTGTCATAGTAAATACATTCATTATAATTTGTCTCTTTTTGTGTAGACAGAAGAAATAGCTCCTCATCCCCCAGTCAGTGAGAAGAACTTGGCAGAGGAACAAATAATAAGGCAACAGTTGCTTGCTAAGCAAAAACAGTTGTTAGAACTTCAGCAGAAGAAGATAGAGCTTGAACTTGAACAAACAAAGGCTCAACTGGTAAGCTTTGAGTAAAATGATGGAATTTTCAGTACTTGTGAAACCATGCTAGTGGGGAAATAGTCGTGTTTTATATGGGGGAACTGAAGTCTTTACATTAAATTACTTTTCTTTCTTCTCAAGGCGGCCAGTGCACCTGTTCCAGACCAGTTTGATCCCCCATCTGCAAGTAAGCCTGCTCCTACACAACACAAGTCACGGCCTCCACAACCACAGGTAGACAAGCCATCAAACAGAGATCCTAGATTGAACAGAGCTTCCATACCATCCGTAAATAACATAAAGGAGCAAGCAACATTCCGGAAGGAGAGCCAAGTCACACCACCCATTGTCAACATGCCTGAAAAGAGAGTACTGGTTCCACCAGAACGGCCAAGTAAGCTAATGAGAATACCAAAAAAAGATAGCTCTGCAACTGACGAAAAGGCTAAGTCCAAGTCGGTATCACCATTAAGCAAGGGAGTTCTTAATAAAGGTAAAGACAGTGAGTCTGAGCACCCAAAGACATTAGATGTTAACAAAAAGGACCCAAGGTTGCGAAAACAAATGCATGAGAAGACTGATCTAAAAGAGGAAGAAGTCAAAGAAAAGAAAAGAGGCGCAGAGAGGAAAGAACGGGAAGACATTGGGAAAGGCCCCGAGCTACAGAGATCCAGCAACTCCAGAGGCAAGCTTGTGAATGGGTCTCTGAATAAGCATGACCGATTTGACACTTTCCAAAAACAAGATATTAAAGTGAGTAAAACAAACATCAGGAAAAGGTCTCGCTCTAGATCACGTTCTCCACCTCAGCATTCTCCTAAACGAAAAGACAGACGGTCCCCAAAGAGAAGAACAAGAAGCATCACACCACCTTCAAAATCTGGAAAGGCTAGGCAGTTAAGTAAACATAACGAAGATGATAATCAACAGGCGAACGTCAGGGAGGATCGGAGCATACCGAAGAAGAGCGTTTCTGAGCCAAGGCGGGTAAAAAGACCACTGGAAGATAGAACTCCTGAGCACCGAGATGTCCAGCCACAGAGGGTCTCACCTGTAGAGCATAAAAGTGTAAAAGACATCAAGAGATGGAGGAGTGGATGGGAAGAAAATAAACCGTAAGAAGCTTCTCACACACTTTAAAAAAAAAATTTTATGGGATAAGCTTATCTGACATGTACACAACTGTAACAGCAGAATTATAGTGGGTTTTTATTTGTACTTCCTATTTACAGTCTTAAGCAACCTGATCAAGATCTCTCACACGGCAAACCTGGACAGCAAAGGCATAAAGTGTGGAACAACTATCAAAGACCTCCAACGCCACGAACACCGAAACAGCACCGCCTGAGTGTTGACGACAACCTACATATTCCAGAAGTCCTTAATACTGCCAGCAAGAGGGAACTTCTACGAAAGGTAGAGGGGAAAAAAACTCGAAGGTTTTCTTGTCTAATTTTCCTTATAAGTAAAATTGTGTT
The DNA here is from genome assembly GCA_011419295.1 of Clarias macrocephalus. Taxonomy (NCBI): domain Eukaryota; kingdom Metazoa; phylum Chordata; class Actinopteri; order Siluriformes; family Clariidae; genus Clarias; species Clarias macrocephalus. The sequence continues at coordinate 154,279 of JAAGKR010000210.1, read as the reverse complement.
TATGTAAATTAGGCTATTATATTACACATTCTACTTTTTGTCATATTGAATTGCGTTATGTTACTTAATTCTTCGTTGTCTCATTTTCGATTTAATGCTCCTTTCTCTGGACAAATAAAAAGCACTCCTGTTCCACCTGTCCCACATTTTTTGACAAAACTGAGTTGTTTGGACTAACTTTAACCATGTTGTCATTCAATCATAGCAAATCTTGAAAGCCAAGTTATGTATGTCATAATGTTTTCTAGGCTGGCCAGCGATTGGCAGATGGAGAGCTATCGCAGGAAGAATTCCTTAATGTGGCCCATCAAATCAGGCAAATATTTCAGTATCAAGAAGAAAGACAGCGCTCTGATTCTTGGGAGGGACCGAATGATGGTGGTCCGCCCACAAGAAAGAAAGCCCATGGACATATGTCTGATGCTGAGCTCTCTTACTTTGAGCACAAATCAAAGCTGAAAAGAACACAGCTGCAGCGCCCAGGTACTATACATAGTATTGATGTAGCACAGTATTTGTTGTGGATAGTGTTAATTAGTTTAATTATGTGTAATTATATATAAAATGCAGTGATCACTATTATTTTTTTTCCCCTAAAACTTAAACCAAATCCATTTGAGTGATTTTTGTATCTTCAGTTAGTTGATCGTTGAGCATTGCCATGTACATTTGACTTTTAAGAAAGTGATTGTCTGACTGTATAGCACTTTGATTAACAAACCCTGTTCTGCCAGATTAAACTTCAGTTCAAGCATTCGTTCTAGTCTTAAACCCTTTGGATCTGATTTAGATAATCAAGATGTTTGGTTATCTAGAGCAGACATTATGTATTAGGGTTGGGAATGAGTGCTATATGAAAAGGGCTAGTGTTCATTGTACTACTGTTATGATAAGTTGTTTATTCATTAACACTTAACCTTTTTAATCCCTCACAGTTCACCGGATCTCACCACTGAGAGAAACTGTACAGCAGCATAAGCTTGAACTAGAGCATGATGATCCATTCATCTCAGATACACTCAAAAAGGGAAGTGAAGCCTTTAAACCATTCTCAGGAACAGATGACCCTAGACGAAATGACAGACCACCATCTCGAACAGATGACCCTAGACGAAATGACAGACCGCCATCTCGAACAGGAGCCCCTTTCAGAAATCCCCCAAGTCCGGGTGGTTGTGATGGAAAATCAGGTGTGACATTTGAAGGATCAGCACAATCTATGGATGTAGATCAACTCGAAGATGGTGATATCAGTCCTAGGTTCGAAAGTCCTAACAGCATCCATTCTGATCCAGGTCTGGATAGTGATGCTCCACTAGGTTTAGATGTGCCTTTAAAGCAGGAAAGGGTATCTGGACCTGGGAGAGGTGGCCGAAACCTTAATGAATCACCTGGCCAAACACCGCCTCATGCTTCTGAGGGACCTAGCACACAGGTAAATGTGCCCCCACGATTTGATGGCCATACGAGTTCCCATTCTCAGTTTGAAGGAACACACGGTCTCGGACAAACCCGTTCAGATGGTCCATGCAGACCTAATCCTCCAGGGAGATATGAGGGAAATGCAGGTCCAGGAAGATACGAAGGTCCTGGTACTCATGGTCCACCTAGATTTGAGGGACATGGGCGATATGATGGTCCTGGACCACACAGATTTGAAAGACCTCCACTACTAAAGGGGCCTGGAAGATATGATAACCAGTCAGTGCCACATGGACCAATGAGGTATGCAGAGCCTCATGGACGATTCGAAGGGCCAGGATCAGGCCGTTTTGATGGTCCAGTGGGACATCAAGGTCCTGGAAGATTTGATGGCCCAGGACCTATGCGGTACAACAGTCCAATGCAGTCAAATAGATTTGATGGCCCTACAAGGTTTGATAATCCCCATGTACCACAAGGCCCTCCTGGAGGATTTGAAGGCCCAATTAGGTATCCTTCTGGGATGGTAAATTACGAGGGACCAAGGAGACTTGAAGGGCCAGGCAATCAGCCGGGCATGATGCGCTTCGAAAACCCAGCACAGCCAGTACAGATGAGATTCGAAGGACAACCGTCTGGCATGCCAAGATTTGACACTGCTCCGCAGGGTCTTCCACGATACCGGGGACCTCCAAATGTGCAAAACTCATTCAGGCCACAAGGACAGATGATAATTGAGCAGCCCCAGAATCAGGGTCCAATGTTAAATCCTGGTGTCCCACCCCACAATTTTAACATGGCAGCACCCAGTACATTTGATGGTCAACCACTGCCATTTCACATGCAGCAGAACATCTCACAAGGGTCAAACTTCACTGTGCCAGAACAAGCACCTTCAGGATTTCAGAATTCATACAGGCCTGTTGCTCCATTTCCTGGCACTGCTCCTGCAAACCACCCTCAGCCTGTAAGTACTAAAAATGATTGCTGCAGTCTCATCAATGTCAAGCTGAATTTGGATGGATTTGAAGCCTAACAATGAAACCCGATTTATTTCATCATCCTTTTTTAGATGCCTGTTATGCCTGCTCCAGTTCCGAACTTCGGCCCACCAAACCAAGCACCTTTTAACCCACCAGGTAAGCTTTTTGAGAAGTTTTGTTTTGGCCTTCAAATCGAGTGATCTTCGGAGAAGAAACTTATGAGTTTTGTGTTTTTTTTAAATTTATTTTAGTGTCCCAGTTTGTACAGCCTGAGAGTCATTTGGGTCAAATGGATGTTAATGACCTGATGGCTAAATTGATGGACTTTGGTATAATCAAACCAACGCAAACAGACTCCAGCAGTGGTAAGCATTGTTTTAAAGAGTTGTTAAACCAATGTAATATCAGTTATGTCAGAGTCACATTTCTTTTATTATATATCTTTTTGTAAGTGTATTCTTTATATGTCCTGTCTTTCATTTCAGAGTCCACATCTGCAACTCAGTCTCAGAATACGCTAGAAGAAGAGGAACCAGAGGAGGAGGATCAGGATGATGATGATGATACACTTCCCGATATGACTGGCTTTGTTGTAGATGACATGAAACAGTATGTATTCGCCAACTAATCTTTAACTTTCTGTCCTAAATTCCTACAGTTTTTTTAATTGTCTTTGGTTTTTTGTCTCTTAACAGGAGACATGAAAGTGTCATCACGAAACTGTACACCGGAATCCAGTGCTATTCCTGCGGAATGCGCTTTACAGCGTCTCAAACTGATATTTATGCCGATCACTTGGATTGGCACTACAGACAAAACCGCTCCGAGAAGGACATCAGCAGAAAAATAACACATCGGCGGTGGTACTACAGTCTCACAGTAAGCCCAAAACACTTTTGATTTCGTTTTTCCTTTTAAGACATTTCCTTATATTCTATACATTTAAAGAATGTATAGAATGTAAGGAAAGGGTCCCTGCAATTACATTCACCATTGTGTTCTTTATACACTGGCATGGTTTTGTTCCTAACTAAATTGCTTTGTATTTAGGACTGGATTGAATTTGAAGAAATCGCCGATCTCGAGGAGAGGGCAAAGAGCCAGTTCTTTGAAAAGGTCCATGAAGAAGTTGTACAGAAAAACCAGGAAGCAGCCAAAGAGAGAGAATTCCAGAGTGTAAAAGCTGCTGCAGATGTTGTTCATGAAGTAAGCATGCATATTAAAGCCTTAAGCCTTGTTTTTATCACGTCATGCTTTGAAAACTCGGTAAAGGGAGTTTGAAAATGCAGCATTTTTAATCAAATCCCGTTCAGTGGTTTGGTTACAGCTGGTCTGGTGAAGTTGATCATGGTGCAGTTTAAGTGTGGCCCATATGATTTCAAGTATTGTGATAAAATACTTAAGAACTTTTTGTGATCCAGGATATACATCAAAACCTCAGTAATGGTTGAAGAAAAAAATGTCTATTTATGATTTTATTTAATGTGTACAGGAATTTTTTACTGATAAAAAGGAAAACTGTAAATAATGAATGAATACAGTTTTACAGTTGTGTGTGTGCAACTGCTTCTGGAGTTTATCATATTGCCCATCTCTAATGTCAGCTGGATAATTCATTAAATACATGAAGTAACAATGTGTGTTGTGTTTGTGTCTCTTACAGTCTTGTGAAATTTGTCAAGAGCAGTTTGAGATGTACTGGGAAGAAGACGAGGAGGAATGGCACCTGAAGAACGCCATTAGAGTTGATGAAAAGGTAACAAATATGAAGCACATGTTCATTTTCCGGTTCTGTAAGGTGTCGAATGCAGACAGCCGACTTATGATACACTCTCTTGTTTCAGACATACCATCCCTTGTGTTATGAAGACTACACTAAAGTAAGTTGTGGAGCTCTTAAACGTTTTGTAATATTATAGTGCATAATTTTCTTGTCAGGGCCTGACTGATACGAAAATACTATTTTTTAATGAGATTCATTATATTCAGACGTTGGACGTGTTTTGACGGAAACCTATGGCTTATATTTCCAAATCAAATTTAGTGGTTCATGTAGTTCAATGATGAGTGATGTGGAGCAGTAACACCTCTCACTACAGAAACGTATATTTCATGCAGTTTTACTTTTTTTTTTTTTTACTGTGTGAAACTAGAAAATTTAAAGAATCATTGGTGTTAATGCTGGGATTTCCATCAACATGAATACTCTTTGTAACCTAAATGTCAGGGTAATTCATAGGCAAGTCAGTATAACTGTTGAGCTCTAGTAGGAGAGGGTGATGTTACATATCATGATACTAGATGACATTTAAATCACATACAGGTGACAAATATATTAGAATCATATATCTCATATCGGGCAGCCCTGGTGTCAGTGCATCATGACTCAGCCATAATTCAGCAAGTGTTTGTGGCACTCGGTTCATCCCACTGTAGTCATTGACTAAAGGCATGTATGGTCTGGTTTTGGACATTAATAGGGGTCCACATTAACCTGCTCTTTTGCAAAGTGCAGAAAAAAAGCATGAGACATGTCATGCCTGATTTGGGCTAAATGGAAAATTGTGCGTAAATGAGATTTTTGCTAAACCACTTTTTTAATTCCTTAATTTCAGTGAGGTGTTATAAATAAAGAAAGATTTCTCATGTTGTGTCCTTAATTCAAGCCAGTTTATGAACACTTCTTTCTTCTTTTCTCTTACATAAACACTTTAGACATCTTCCTTTGTGGATTCCACCCCATCCCCCAATAAGATGCTCACAGAAAACCCTTTAAATGCTTTCTTAAATCAAGAGAGAGAAGGTGAGGGGTCATGCTCCAGTATTAAAGAAGAGCCAGCTGAGGGAGACACAGAGGCTGTAACGGTAAAACAGGAGGTTCAGGATGAGTCGGAAGGAGGGTCACAAACAATTAGTGCAATTCCGTTTTAAACCATCTTGCTGCTTTAAGACCTCCCTTCTCTCGTGGTTACTTGAGTTTCTGTTAGAACTATTTTTATACAGAACGGCTCTGAGGCAGGGTCCTCAGCTATGCATAAAATTAAATACATTTTTGTATTTGTTACTGCCTGCAGTTTCAGGTGTTTTTTTTTTTTTTTTTGCTGTGTGAATGCCAAGTGAAATGTTCTTTAAAGAAAGATGTATGTTGGGGTAAATGTGTGTATAATTAATTTATAAATAAAGAAATATTTTTGGTATTCTTTGTGTAATATTGAGAATCTAAAATGTTTGGTTGAAATCCTTCAAGAACTTTTGATTTATTTCCCCAGTCAGGCATTTGTACAGATTTTGAGGAGTGAACAGCAATGAACTGAACAGGTTTACAGATGACACACTGATAGATCTCTAATGCCCCATTGCAGTCTTTCAGTTAGTAAGGGAAAAAAATAAAATAAAAATCACGTTTTCACCCTTCCTCAACTTAAATGTGTAAATAAATACATGTCAAGCCTATTAAGTTTATTAATGTTTTTGGTTCTGATTATTAAAATGTATTTAGTTTAAAGAGGAAAATAAAAAAGAGAGAAATAATTTCTGCAGAGGTTTAAAGAGGGTTGCTTGACTTACTGAATATTCAATAAAGTGAATCATTAAAAAAAATAGTCTGTGTGCAAATGTTTACTTTTGTGCTTTTTGAAGTGTTCATCCTAAATAAAATTTTAGTGTTTAATGATGTATGCCTCCTGGTCTTTTTTCCATTTACAGCTATGTCTTCTATGATAATATATGAACAAAGGGTACATCAGTTTGCACAATCTAACACCACACTTAAAACATTAACATTTTAATCTATAATGTCCACAATGAAGTGAATTATATTTAAAGGTCAATTGTTGAAATACAAAACACATTGTCAATTCTTATATATTTATATATTATAATTCGGTGTATATCAAATACACCATTCAGAGTAGGGATGTATACTTCAGATTTCCAAATAATCATGTATTTCAGTATTTTAAACTACTAGCCTCTGATCTATATGTAATGAACTTTTATTCAGAATCTGGGTTGGTTAATTAATATTTACAAAGGATTATGGCTTGGAGGAAAATTATTTTAAGCATTAGAATTATGTGCAAATCATCTTGCTAACGTTTTTAGATTATTTACACGAGTTAAAGAATATATGCATCAATTTTGTACACCACGTGATTATCCTAAGTCTTGAATAGTTCTACATGCTTCATGAAAGATTTTTTTTTTTTTGTTTCTCATTTTTAATCCAGAGGAATGTTTTCTGTTTGTTAAGCCACATAGTGACCTAGATATCATTTAAACATTAAAAACACATCTAAATGATCTAGTAAGGAACAGATGCAGATGATCAGACTGGTGATTAGTATACTGGTGATGCTGAATGGCTGGAACAGATGAGGGGAAATGAGGTTGCTGCTGAGGTTGAACATGTACAACCATTTTTTAAAAGTCTATCTTTGGGTACCTTGCAGCCTGTCACAGTGAACACTTTCTTTTTCCCCATTTCTTAAATTTAATGGGTGGCTCAAGACGTTTACATATATAGTATGATACTTTTCGGCAAATCCTGGGGCATCATCTGTAAGACTCTTAAATGGTTGGTTTACATAAAAAGTAAGTGAGAAGTAGAGACATTCAATAGAGACAAAGTGGCACAAAATATTTATGAACAAGCTGAATGTGTTGTGGATCAAAACACTGCTCAGATATTTTAGTGGTTATTGACCCAGATGTTTCAACATAGATTTTGATTACAATGCATGAATGTACAGTTCAAATTTTTATTGATGCAAAGTCACTTCTTTTACTTCCAAAACCGGTAGACACCCAGGGCAACCGCCAAACAGGAGAATATGCATACTGTAGAAAAAGAAAAAAAAACTATATATATATTGCTATTCTGTAACTGATATATTTATTAATATATCAAGCAGTGTAATCTCAGCGTACCTGCGAGATAGCGGATCGTCTGAAGCTTCAGTGACTCCAGCAGGGTTTTCAGTGAAGCTACTTCGATGTCTATTTTCTTCGTAGTTTCGATTGCGCTAGTTTCAATTTCAGCATTCTAAACATAAAAAAAACTAATTATACAATATCCACTATTGGATTTTCTTGCTTTTTCTGAGAAGCAGCTTTATCCTTTTTTAGTCAAAACCCACCTTTTTGTGAAATTCAGAGTTGACCTCCATCAGTCTTTTCTCTTGCTCTGTAAACTGATAGATGAAAAACTGGTTCATATTTGGTCTATAAACATGCCACAAATTTCTAATTATGCTCTTTACAAACGTGGACACAACCACATCAGTGACTTACCATGTCAGTAACACGACTTCGCTCAAGGTTAATATCCAGCTTCGTGTCTGCTCTGAGTTTTTGACTTTCCTCCTTTGGTCAAAAGATGCAATGTTAAGGATCAATGTCATGTCAATAACCATGAGGAATGGTTAAGAATGAAAACTAAATGATTCCTTCAGGCAGAAAAGCTTGTACGTACGAGCAGTCTGTTCTTGATGTGTTCAAGTTCAATCTGCATTTTCTAAATAGAAAAGTATTAGAGTGAAAGAGCCAAAAACTATTAATAAAAACAAAATAATCAAGCCAAACTTTTATTAATGTAGCAAAAATACAGAGCAACTAAAACATGCTTTTTTGAGTTAAAAACTAAGGATTTATTGGTTTATGCAATTATTAATAATATTTCACCAGAATATTTCATCTTGCCTGGGGCCTGTGCTACAAAAATCATACTGGTTAAGGGGAGAGAGAGAGAGGAGAGAAAGAGAATGATTTTCTCCAATTTCACTGTTCAGGTAAGCAGCTTTTGAAATGATATAACTTTAGTTGTGTTTGAGGTGCATCGAAAAAATGTACATCTGGTCAGTTAAAATCCAGTAGAGTTCATCACCATATATGGTTAAAAAAAAAAACGTTTTTCAAAACTGGTAGACAAAACCTTTGGTTGTTTGATGCTCTTTCTTTAATGTAAAAAAAGCTTAGTTTGATCAGCAAAGGTGTTGTGTTTCTCATATGCTGCCCAACACATCACTTGCACTTCCCCTGTATAGTCCCAACCTCAATGCAAGTCAGTTCCACATGGTTGGGCCATTAAACGTGTTGGTGTGAGGCCATCCTGAAGCAGGCAGTCTAATCATGGCTCTGGTGTTCTGGTAACTTTCTGTCTTGATGGTATCTAAGCACTACTGAAATGCTAGTTTTTACTCTTGTAACTGTGTTCTGTTAATGTACACAAGCAAAAGTCTGAATGTCAGAACTGAATACCCCTATTCTATTCAATCTACTGTACATTGCAAAATCTAAATTTAAAATGCCATATACACTTCAGTTAATTTACACACCACGTTCACTATCATTATTTTAGATTTACTAATATACATACCGCGTTTTCTGATCTCAAGTTGGCAAATTCACTTTTCTCCAGAATAACCATGTCCTTCCTAATGGAATCCAAATGAGCCATAATTTGCTGGAGTGCAATTTCCTGCAACAGGAAACACAACCAGTGAAGGAAAATTGTGCCGTCATTAGTGTCTGTGAACAGCATGTTCTTGTTTGACTCTTTACCTGATGAGCTCCGGTTACCATGTCCCTGTACACAATGTCCATGTTTGCTGTTGTGAGAGTCACCAGAGCATTGACGATCAACTCTGCCTGCTTTTTTTCAAACCCTACAAAAAAAAAAAAAAAAAAAAAAAAAGGGTAATCATAATAATAAAGAGATTCCGGGAGACAGATGCCCGTTCAGGTTTTTATCAACAATCACACTCACAAAAAATCACATTTTTTAATGAACTCATGAGGAGTCTTTGGGTTTGTCCATTTGGAGGAATCATTAATGTTTTAATTCAGAATCAACACTCTCTCTCATCATCTATACCACTTTATCCTGTATTCAAAGTCATGGGGGGCCTGGAGCCTATTCCAGGAGACTTAGGGTATGAGGTGGGGTACAGCCTGGACAGCGCACTTCATTGCAGGGCACACACACATACACACTATGGGGTAGAACATGCACACAGAGACGGTAATCGAGCCTAGACGGGAATCGATCCCGGACCCTGGAGGTGCAAAGTGACTAGTGCTAATCACTACGCCACTGTGCTGCCTCAGAACCAACACAGAGTACAAATAACCCAGTTTACATTGTCTACTGGTTATTTGACTGCATTTGACTGCCCAAAACCACACATACCTGCGGCTCAGCTTTTACTTTAGTAATGTTGTTCCATACCCAAGTACACTTAAGAGATCCACATATCACCACATTGACTCCAAAATCAATGTTTTTATATTGATAATAGAGATGAACCAGTCGATCGACTAATAACCAATATTGGCTGATTTTCAGTGTGATTGGTCATGACCGGTGATTTGCTAAGTGGCCTTAATTATAAACGATTCTTTACCTGAGTGCAGAAGCTTCCGAGTGGAGTAACAGGAGCGCATTTTTATGCCATTACACGCACGTTAAAAGCCTTTGATCTGCCTTTATCTCCAAACTCTGTGGGTGAATTAAGTCTCAAGCCCCCTCATTACACACGCTTACACAAGTCTCAAAACACTGCGAGGGCAAATTAGTTGAAAATTGCCCTGTGTAAGAAGCTGCAGCCTCTTAACTCGTGCGCTCACTGTCAAGTTGAGTTTTGAGACATTGAAGGCATTTAACGAGGTAAAACGCTGTCGTTTTTTTTTCTTACTAACCTACAGGTGGTACACTCTAAAATATTATTCATCCCGTGTGGTAGGCGTGAATTATTTGCTAAGTTTGTTTAGAAATAATAATTACAGAGATACGCGCTGCTCAGATAAATGTTGTGCACTTGTATTTGATGTTATTTTGTATTGTTTAAATGCGGCCCTTGATTTTTAAGTGAGAAAAATAATGTTATAAGCAATGGGCTACATAAAAACAAAAAAAATTATATCGAATAGGAATATTTATAAAATTGTGGTACACGGTGGTGTAGTGGTTAGCACTGTCGCCTTGCACCTCCAGGGTCCGGGTTCGATTCCCGTCTCTGAGTTTACATGTTCTCCCCGTGCTTGGTGGATTTCCTCCAACAGTCCAAAGACATGCAGATTAGGCCTGTAGTGTGTGAGTGTGTGTATGTGTGTATGTGTGTATGTGTGTGTGTGTGTGTGTGTGTGTGTGTGTGTGTGTGTGTGCCCTGCGATGGATTGGCACCCTGTCCAGGGTGTACCCCGCCTTGTGCCCTAAGTCTCCTGGGATAGGCTTCCCCCGTGACCCTAAATACAGGATAAAGCGGTATAGACTGTGAGTGAGTGACTGCTGATTATTATTATTATTATTATTTGAGGGAATACTGGTCCTGCACGTGCCGTTGCTGTCTCACCGTTAGACTCCAGCTCTTTGACTAGAGCATGACTGTCGAAGGTCAGTTTTCTCTGCTCTAGAGGCGTCAGCTCCACTTTCCGCACATCATACGAGCTCCTGCTGCCAGCTGCGTGGATCCCTGAATAAAAACACAACACGACTGTGACATTCTTGTCCCTCCAGTTTACGCAATGTTTATAACAACATGCACATTACCTCTAGCGGAAAGAAGGGAAGAAGTCTGCATGAGCCAGGGAAGAGATCCGACATGCTGTCTGATCTGAACAACACGGTGTCTGAGTAACACAGATCCCCAGAACATGATCCAAAACTAATGTCAGATTATTTATGGCTCAAAACTGCAAATATTATACCACTAGTACATCACGTGCTGGCATTATAAAGTTACAGCCATCAACTGCGGAAGCGATAAATGACCTGACAAAAAGTAGTAAATTAAAACACGAACACACACACTATATATGTATATGTAATATATAAGGTATAGACAACCTTTCTAACGAAACTACTAGCAGCTACTTTCAAACATCACATCAACCTCACAAAGTTGACTGTTTGTTTCGGTTTCATCCTAAATGACACCGTGCTTCCTACACAGTCAAAGATTCAGATCCAAGAGTCGATTCCAAAGAATCGAATCTCTGATTCATTAGGAAATGAAGCATCGATTCTAAAGCTTTCTCCACCAACCTGTCACTGTATTCAAAATATAGCAGTATACGACAATAATATATTTATACTTTCCTGTTTCATGGTTTCATTTGTCAAATAATAATAATGCCTCTTTTTTCTACAATGAACGACTATTAAGATTATGAGTCGACTCCGACATTTTTGCTTAGGCAATACAGGAGTCGACTCCATAAGCTGGTGGAATTCGAGAATCATTCTAGAACAAAACCACCAGCCATTCGTTTACAATCAGAATGGGAGTCGAATTTCTCGACTCATCCCTGAAGTCAGTGCACTTTCTACCTACCTAGTATATACAATCATTCGGGATTGAACCGCCATTACAGCGCAATACTTCCGGAAACAAGCGCTTTGGCTTGTGGTGTATTTTAAATAAAGTTAACTTTATTGTTTCAGGGAGCTGTCATGGCGGCGTCCACAAGCCAGAGCCAGAGCTGGAGCTGGTTTCTCGCTTTGGCTCTCGGAGTTTCTTTCCTGAAATGTCTACTAATAAATGCATAGTGAGTGAACAGTTTAACCTGTTAATTAAATTGTCATGTCACTGGGTCTGATCGGTGATCAGGAACAGACACTTTGATTTGTTTTCTAATTGTCATTGTAAGTGTATGGAGAATTATGAGAAAAACATACTCGTGTTATAATAACCAGTATCAGTCTCTCAGTAGGAGTGAGCTAATGCAATATGACGTCATTACATTAGTCCTTTGATACAGTTGCGTTAAGTATTGTCAGGTGCATCGTAACTCCACTGATCCACACTGTAAAGAACAACTTCTTAAATGTTAAACAATTATTTTAGTACTAATATATATTTTTTCTTTGCTCAAAATTTCAGCTTCAGTTTCCAAAACTGGCTTGACCAGCTCAGTCAGTGGTATGGCAGCTTCTTACTGCATAGACAAGTCATGTTTTTATAACAGGACTTTCCACCATATTTGTTTTACAGTAAATAATCTGGGTGGCACTGTGGATCTGTGGTTGGCGCTGTCGCCTAGGATCCGGGTTTGATTCAAGCTTCGGATCTGTGTACATGCAGTTTGCACAGTCAAAAACCTGCAGAATTGGAGTTCCCAAATTGCCCGTAGTGTTTGAGTGAGAGAGCGTGTGTTTGCACCCTGTGATGGATTGGCACCCAGTCCAGGGCGTAGACAACGAACCACCCATCCACCCCCCAAAGTCTCCTGGGATATGCTCCACGTCCCTCATCCCCAGGACCTTGTATACGGGTTAAGGTAGTAAAGCCGATGAGTGAGAGATAGTTAGTGAGTGAGTAAATAATCTGATATGGAATCCATAACTTAAACCTTATATGGTCTGTAGATGTCTTTTTACCCCTGAAACACTGCTGGGCTTAACCAGAGGTGGAAAAAGTAATAAACTTTTGTACTCGAGTATAAGTACTGTTACTTTTACTGAAGTACGAGTAAAGTTACCATTATAAAAATCTACTCAAGTAAAAAGTAGCTCATTAAACTTTACTCAGAGTAAAAGTTACAGAGTTAATGGAGTTTCAGCGGGGGTGGGATGGGGGATTCTAGTGTAGTTCAAAAAAAGACATAAAAGATATAAATCTCAAACTACCTTTGCATAATAAAGCTGTTGCCTTTCTTGTGCTCGAACTCAATGTGGTCGCTTAAATACTATATGTTGTGACGCTTTGCGCCGGATAGCCGAGGGAAAAAAGAGCTCAGAGCCCAGAATAATGTTCAGTACAAAACCTTTATCAGCCTCTTTCAGCGTCACAAAACATAAAGTAAAATTAAAGAAAAGGGTAAAAGAATAGAGCATTTTGGGGGTGAGCAGCACACCTGAGCTCCTACTCCTTTCTCTCCTTCTCTCACCCACTGGGGGGGGGGGGCGGCAACTCTTAAAAGGCCAACATACATACTGTAATGTGGTATACAGCATAATAGTGGCCGTTACAATGGCCAGGGCTTTGCATCATAAGAATTTGACGGCATTTAGCTTGCAGCTGGGTCTGCATCACTGACATCTGTTTTGTCCGTCTCCATCGTTCTTGTGAATTTAGCGCGTTTGTTTTCCCCGTCCATCAATCAATCAGTGCAGTGGTTTCCAGGGTGCAATTTGTTTCTTTATCTGTTGCATCACTTTTTTTATTATTTTTCATTTTCATTCATTTATTTTTTTACTCAGTAGTTCAAATGTAGCGATGTACAATACTTCAAACAAAACATACTTAAGTAAAAGTAAAATTACAGATTTTAAAAAGTAGAAGTACACAACAAAACTACTCAATTACAGTAACGCGAGTCAGTGTAATTCGTTACTTTCCACCTCTGGCCTTAACCTTTGTATATTGGCCACAACTTACCTAGTAAAGCGGTTCTCTATGTGAAACCATGGATTTATATAGCTTTCTTGAAACATTTTAGGATTTTATAACTAAATATAGCTGTTTCTGATCATTTGCATGAACCATTTATTTTTCAGTCACTCTACAGATTTCGAAGTCCACAGGAACTGGCTCGCTATCACACACTCTCTGCCGGTGTCAAAGTGGTATTATGAGGTATTTACTCACAACAATTAATTATACTATACACACACTGGTGGTGCCATTGAGATATATATATTCTTTTGCCTTTATGTTTTCAGGCCACATCTGAGTGGACACTGGATTATCCTCCCCTGTTTGCATGGTTTGAGTTCGGACTGTCACACATCGCCAAATACTTCGATGCGAAGATGCTGCTTGTTGCCAACCTTAATTACGCCAGTCCTGCTACAGTGTTGTTCCAGAGACTTTCTGTCATCATCACTGATGTGATCTTCATTTATGCAGTTAAAGAGTATGAAAGTGTTAAACATCCTTCTTACCCCTGACTCCAAATAACCTAAAAATACATTTGGCATCTTTCTGAACTTGTTTATAACAGGTTTGCATTGTTTTTAGATGCTGCAAATGTTTACGGGACGACAAAGGAAAGGATCTGCTGGCGAAGCGGTCTTTCGTCCTCGCCACACTGCTGCTGTGGAATTGTGGCCTGCTTCTCGTTGATCGTATCCTTATTATACCAACATACTGTCATACACATCAAATATGAAATAACTTAATAATTTATTTCTGCTCACTTCAAGTCGTGTGTTTAATCCTTAAATAACATAATGTAGATATTCATTTCCAGTACAACGGCTTCCTTTTTGGAATTTTTCTCCTGTCAGTCGCACGACATCTTCAGGTTTGGATGAGATTTTATTGTCATTTAAAAAATCTTTTCTTCTATTTTTCACCCATTATATACTTGTATCTAATGAAGCGCTATGGTAATACACTCCATCTCTGCTCGTGTTGATACAGAACAGACATTTCCAGGGCGCCCTGCTGTTTTCCATCCTCTTAAACCTGAAGCACATATACCTGTACATCGCACCTGCCTATGGAATCTTCCTGCTGAGGTGTTTCTGCTTCACACAGAATAATCCAGGTGTGGCTTCTCAAAAAAATCTCTGACTGAGATGTTATTTTTATGGAGTTCTAATGAGAATTTGTATGCTGTTTTGAATTTTCTGACATTTACACTGCATGTGGAAATTCATACTAGAACAGTCGACAAATCATGCTTAAATGCATGAAATTTGACATAAAAAAAAAAACCTTTTCCTTTTCCAATCACTTAATTAACACTTTCAGAACTTAAAATAAAGTTCTTGAAATCGCTCATAAATTGAAATTCCAATCCGGATATTGTTTTGAATTCATTTATTTCAGTTCAATATGCAGTTCATTAATAGTTCAACACACCCCGTTGTGTTTTATTCTCTTACTGTATATCACAGCCCGTTTATTTTTACATTATATTGCATGAATCACTGTTTAATATTGTTTAACATTCATTACGTATGTTCCAAAACTCCTTATAATCATTTCTAATAAACGTCATTTAAATCCCTGTGTAAGTAGTTCCAGTAAATATTAATTTCATGTTCAGCTCATTAATATAGTATAAATATCACCTTATGACTAGTTAAACCAGGAAAACTGAATACACTCACATAATAACAAAAAAAAAAAAAAAGATAATCAGATATTTGCATGAATTCTGTAATATCATTAAATCTACAGGACTCTGCAAAGGTCTTGAGGAAGCCATTTCTTCATATTATTAAATACAATTTTCTAGATTTTTTTTATTGTGTAGATTAAGTGAAATAAATTGGGACGAATGTTTTACTGCGACAGGCTGCAAAATGCCTAAAGATACTATTTAAAAATCGTTATGTTCCAACCTCAGCAGCAACCTCATTTCCCCTCTCATCTGTTCCAACCTCTCTGCATTCAGCATCAGCAGATCAAATACTCCTAACATGGCTGTTGTCTTCTCTTTAGACGGTTCAGTGAGGTGGAAGAGTTTCAGCCTTTTCCGTTTAGTGGCTCTCGGATTAATTGTTCTGTCCACCTTTGCTGTGTCATTTGGACCCTTTGTTATGCTGGTACGGTTCTCTTTAGGTTCTTTCTGCAATAAACTCAACCAAATGTCTAACTGATTTTTATCTTTCTTTTATATAAAACCACAATGTTAAAAAATGAATTCTTGTTTTTTTTTTTCTGATCTATTTAAGGGTCAAATTCCACAAGTCCTTTCCAGACTTTTCCCTTTCAAGCGTGGGTTATGTCATGCCTACTGGGCTCCAAATATCTGGGCGCTGTACAACATCGCAGACAAAGCTCTGTCTGTCCTGGGTATAGAAAAAAAAAAACCTGTATCTTCCTTGTCACATAACATGCTATTATAAGCAGTCATGACGGTTAAAACTGATCCTAATAATTATTGACTATTTTAGGTGTAAAGTTCAAACTGCTTGACCAGAACAAACTTCCCAAAGCCTCTATGACTGGAGGTTTGGTTCAGGAATTTCAACACTCAGTTCTTCCGCCTGTGTCTCCTCTAGTGACACTTGTCTGTACGTTACTGTCAATCCTGGTGAGTATATGCTTGTGCACTTTAATGAACTAGGATGACTTTGGCTAGATTGTGCTGAAATAATGGGTATGGAAATAACTTAATGGCTTTCTATGAAAGAGTCTTGGCTCTTACTGGACAAAAGCTTGTTAAGTCTGACTGAGTATAAGATCAAGGTATCTTGTATGCATCTAAAATGCCTGTCACACTCTGATGAAGACCATGAAGTTCCCACTGCATCCTAAAAATGGAATCCTTAAAAATAAGGGTCTTGCTCAAGGACCCAACAGGGTCGTCGGATTTTGAACATGAGCCCTTCTGAACTGTAGTCCAATGCCTTAACCACTGGCAACCACTCCATCTGTACCGGTTTGCCCTGACCACATCCTCACCAGGCTTTTTTTTTTTTTTTAACCTATCTAAAAATAAGTGTGGCAGCTCAACATCAAATGAGATAATACTACCTCCTTACTGGATAATACTGCATTCCTGACAAGTTGTACAAGTTCTTCACACAGTTTTTTGTGGACGTAGTGGGAACATGGCTGTGTGATGAGGGTTTAATGTATGAAAAGTGTAAGAGCAGAATGAATAGAGAGAGAATTCTGAGCAGAACATCATCAAATAAAAAAAATCGAAACATTTTTCTATTTAAAATATATATTTCTGAATTTTTGAATTTTAAGAATATTATCAGATATCAGATATTTCATTTCAAATTCTTGGACATATATAATTTTTCCTTTCTCGTCCCCCGTAGCCTGTTCTGTTCAATACATGGCGGCGACCTAACGGAGCCCGTGGCTTCCTGCGCTGCGTTATTATTTGTGCTCTTGGATCTTTCATGTTTGGCTGGCATGTCCACGAGAAGGCCATTTTAATGGCAATACTTCCTCTAAGGTAATATTTTTCTATACATTTCAGAAAACCTCAACTTTATTTTTGTTGTTGCTTATAGGTTTTTTTTTTTTGGTCTGTTCCTTTCCAGCTTGCTAGCAGTGGAAAATAAGGAAGATGCTCGAACCTTTCTGATCCTCAGCACAGCAGGCCATTTTTCCCTCTTTCCACTCGTCTTTACAGCTCCAGGTATGGACGCCCCTGCCTGTCTCGCGTCAGCTTTCCAGAATTTTGGTTGGGTTTGTGAACATCTTATGCTTTCTTTTCCATGCAGAGCTGCCTATCAAAATTCTTTTTATGCTGATGTTTACAGTCTTCAGTTTCACCTCCCTCAAGAAGCTTTACAGGTCAGTTCATGATCATTGTCAAGACAATAACGTTTCATCACCTTAACTCTAAACAGTAACTGTGGTGGTAGAACCTCTCCTACAACATTTACTAACAGTAAGAATGTATTTTGATCAATAATCAAAATTAATAATTTGCAATAATTTTTGTGTTTTTATTGTTTAAATAACTATGGCAAAGGGGAGTGGTGGCTCATGAGGCTAAGACGCCAGGGTGTTGATTTGGGCATATGAGGAGCCGGGTCCGAGCCCCGCCATTGGTGGGTTGCCACACCCCATACTACCCAGCCACCGTCTCAAACACGGATAAAATGGGAGGGTTGTGTCAGGAAGGGGTCCGGTGTAAAAGCTGTGCCAAGTTGTGTTCGGATCTGATGATCCACTGTGGCGATTCTTGATGAGCAAAAAAAAAAAAAAAAAAAAAAAAAACCATTCTTTGGCTGGTCAGTAATCGAAATTTCCACAAATTGCATAAATTATTGTTTAAATAACTATGGTGGTACATGAGTGTTTATACAGTCTCCTCTAAAAGGATCAGAACTCAAGGCCAGTTCTTTTGTTTTGACTATACACTGAAAGTATTTCATTTTGAGATTAAAACGTGGACATGACAACAGGCAAGAAACTCCGCTTTCATTTCCTTATTTTTATGTCTAGATGAGTTAACCAACTTCGAACTTGCCACATTTAGTTTCAACCAAGCCATTCAAAAATTAATAAAGAAAGAAAGAAAGAAAAGAAAACAACCAAAAGTATTGGAACATGTGACTGACAGGTGTTTCTTTTTGCCCAGATATGCCCTGTTAGATTGATTGTTTAAACATTTGAACGTCTGCTCTTGGTTTGTTAAGGCTTCGTTTGGTGAAGACCAGAGCGCTGTCTATGGAAGCCCCCGTGAAGCTTAGGGAAAAAGAAAACTATCCGAGTGATTGCAAAAGAATTTGACATGTCGGCTAAGGGAAACAACAGCAGTCGAGCGCACAGATGTTGTGAGGGATATGAAGACGAAGTCATTAGAATCACCCTCCACAACCTTTCATCAGCTGTAAGAATTACAAGGCCAGTTTGTAATTGTACAAGAGATAAGCCACTGTAACCAAGATTAACCTCCAGCAATGTTAAGGAAAGGTTGTGAACAATCCTGGTACTGACTGGAACAGGGGTAGCTCAGTGGTTAAGGCATTGGACTACGGTCCCAGGTTCAAGTCCCACGAACACCAAGTTGTCCCTGTTGGCATGCCTAAATGCAAATGTACACAGAAAAGCATGTCAGAATGCACAGCTCATTGACCTGTTCTCTTTACGTCTACTGCTTACACTGTGTACAGTATATACACATATCAGATGAGACATGAGTCTACAGTACAAGTCCTTTATCTACATGTTTGAACACTTTACCTTTTAAGTGTACTTTCTTTTAATAAATGACTCATTTAGACTATCATTGTAATCTGAATGCAAGATGATTATTATATTATCATTTTTTTGTATTATATATTTTTCTGGATGTTTTACTTTGTGCTGATTAGATGTAGAGATCTGTTTTTTTTTTTTTTTTTTTTTTGGGTTATCGTGCAGTACATCTGTCTGGTTGGTGAACTCCGTGGAAGCTTTGTATCTCCTGGGCCTGGTTCCTCTGGAGCTCATCTGTGAGATTATTTACCCACTGACTCACTTGCAGCAGTCACTTCCGTTCATCCCTCTGCTCCTCACCTCTGTCTACTGTGCACTAGGTGTGGTGTACTGCTTCATCAGACTCTACCTGTCAGTCTTCACCGCTCCCAGCAGCAATGTGAAAACTCAGTAATGCATGGAGGTTGTAGAGACACTGGGATGTTTACATTTTGTTTACAATTTTGTGATCAAATGTTACTTTGGACCAATAAAACGGATTTTGAAGGACGAGTGTAATTTTATATACATAGTCATTTTCTACTGAATGCATTATTTTAATTAAAGGATTATCCTCTCATCTTTCTGTAAGGTTTTCCTAGTTTTGTTTTAATACATAAAATTGCACCTCAGACGTACAAACACATGATTGATAATTACGATAATTTGACATGTTTTTCTGACTAAAGAGTAGGCTTTACAGCTTGGAAATGAAACCTATGACTTATTTGTGATCTACATTGTGGCGCTTGATGGGTTTTGCAAATGCACTTGACAATACTCAAGTGCATTTGCACTTTGTGTCCTAAAATAGCAACCGGCTGTTGTTCTTTTGTTACTTTACACGATTTAGCTTTAATTCTACATCAAATCATTGTTTGATTCAAAGAGATTTGTGAAAAACCATCATGCCGCTGAACCATTATGTTCCATGTGCCACTACTATAGATATATTCTTGGGCATTGGGCTGTCAGTGAGGTTTAAACTGTTGATAACCTGCTGTGTGTCCAGAATGAAATATAACTCAAGTCCTTGTCTTATCTTGTTCATAGTTATCTGGTCAGGTCCATAATTTCCTTCGGTATCTCCGTTATGTCTGGCTGCCCTCTGGCTCCTTCAATGAATGAAAGTGTGTTAATTCACCTTTAATGAGAAAATTATGCAAAAATGGATATTTAGTCCATTAGACAAGAAACAAATTGAAAATTGCTGTGATATTCTGCTTACACTGTCCAGTGTCCACTGTAAAACTGTAGTGAAAGAATTTGATAACGTAGACTAACACGGAACCAAAAAAAACAAAAAAACAAAGCGGAACATTAATGACTTATCATGTGCTAAGTAAGGATTGAAACATGTGCAAGCATTCTGTTATAGGAAAATCATCAACAGCTGGATGGTGTGATATGACCCAACCTGGAGTCATTGTTTAATTATGACATAGTTCTGAAGGCTTTTTTTTCTTCTTATAACACAGCAAATTTTATTAAAATAATTTTAATTTGGGGGAGCATACCCGAGGAAGTCTAGGTTGTATGAAAGAAGCATCAGTATTATCTTCTAAATAGGATTAAGTCACATGCACGGATTAAGTGCTGTACTCCAATTTCCAAATGTGAAACCCATCTGCCTGCAGACTCATAATTCACAAATTGCACGTTATAGTGTTTTCACTGATCTATGACGTTCACTTCAACTTAAAAATTGCTATTAACTAGCTGATCATTTTAATCAGGTGTGCTGGGAGCTGAGAAACCGCTAAAATATGCAGGACGAGTGGTCCTAGATTAAAGACCACTGCTTTATACATCTACTGTATGTAGCTCTAATAAAAATGCATATGTTCATTTACACTCCTTACTCTGATCTTTGACTACTAACAAACTTTGCCAAAGTCCAGCGCAAGTGATCCTAGTTATCACGTCTCAAACAGATATTTCTCATAACATGTTGATCTTCTTTTGTGAAATGCAAAACTGGTGATCATACTGTATCAATGTCATTATACTCCACATACTGGAGTATTGACTTGTGTGTTGTAGTGAAATTTAAAAAAATTCTATATATGCATATGTAAAGTGTTATTGTTTTACCACCATATCTAAATATTGTCTCCTTGTCAATTTTTCCATTGTCATCCTGGTCAAACAGCTTAAAGTACCTTTTTGGTTTCTGGTTGATTTCACCTTTAAGCATTAAACTGATCGCAGCAATGTATCCACCCTGAACAGAAAAATAAGCAATAATGTTCTATGATGCAGTTAATATGAGCATCTACATGCATGCTATTTATTTAATAATTACCAGATCATTCACATGATCATGCAACAGGAATCTTATATCTTTCCAATGGATTAAATGATTGAATTAAACCATATCACATATCACAGTGCTGAATATCAGGATGCGATTATAGACACGTGGGAACAGCTCAAATACCAAAGCATCACAGCCATGCTGATATTCAGTGTGATATTTCTTTTATACAATAGTTCCATAACCATTGTTTATTTTTAAAAAATTTATGATATGTTTGTTTATTTAACCAGTTATTTTGCTCCCCCAACACATATATAGCAATATATAACATAACAAGCGGAACTAACTAACTGTGACTAGTGGAGCTGGAGACTGACAGTTAGAGACCCACAGTTAGTATAATTAACGGGGTGGAATTAGTTTTAAATTCTTACACTATGTACTATGTAGCCGAAAGGTGAGGAGAATAAAACATTGAGGTTGTAAGCAGGCCTGGGAAATGCACTAGATTTACATTATATTACTTATTCCACTTTAGAATATTAGTTAACTTTTCCATGGTTTCCAGGGTTGAATCCCAAATAGAATAAAATTTGTTGTTTAAACGTGTTGTGTAAAATGACATAACATTGTCAGATGTGTTTTCGTGCTTAACTTGCTCTCATGACCGATTTTAAATGTGTGACTATTTCAAGCAGAAGCTCTCCCCTTTTCCAGTACTCCAGACTATACCGACCTTCTCTATACCATGCTGCGACTGACAGCTAGTGTAATTAATGATTGTTAGAACACCTGTGATGTGGAATGATACACACAGTTAAATGTCCCAGTGCTGTTGTGCTCTATATTACCACTGGTGGAATGCTCTCTCATCCAGTGAGATTACAGTAAGTCCCCTACATATGAACAGGCTCCGTTCCAGGAGCTCGTTCATAAGTCCAATTTGTTTGCAAGTCCAACAAACATCGTCAAGGTACTAGGATACTAACACAATCGAACGAGCAATGTCTGCCATCTTTTCACCTTGCTCCATTCTCTCAGTTATTTTCACTTTTGTCCCAAGTACCATCTTCATCGCTGCTGCTTTTATACTTGCTTGCGGACATCCTGTGCTTGTACTGCACTACTGTACTCTATACAGTACAGAACTGTATACTACACCATAACCACTTGCAAAGGATTCACAGTGCACATGTGATCTACCTTCCATGACTGAACATGCATGAACGCATGTGTGTAACATGTGTGTGAAAGTTTGTAACTCAAATGTTTGTATGTAGGGGACTTACTGTATTTGATTCATATAGAGCTGATGTAGAGTTTTTTGAGGGAAAAAGTGTTTTCCCCCCTTACTGATTTCTTATTTTTTCGCATGTTTGTCACATTTAATGTTTCAGATCATCAAACAAATTTAAATATTAGTCCAAGATTACACAAGTAAACACATGACGGTTTTTATTATTAAGGGAAAACTACATAGCCTTGTGTGAAAAAGTGTTTGCCCCTCCTGTTAAAACATAGCAATTTTTTTTTTTTATCACACCTGACTTCAGTTGCTCTAGCCACACCCAGGCCTGATTACTCCCACACCTGTTCGCAATCAAGAAATCATTTAAATAGGACTTGTCTGACTAAGTGAAGTAGACCAAAAGATCCTCAAAACCTAGACATCATGCCGAGATCCAAAGAAATACAAAATCAGAAAATTTAAATGAGAAATAAAAGAGATCTATCAGTCTTGAAAAGGTTATAAAGCCATTTCTAAAGCTTTGGCACTGCAGCGAACCACAGTGAGAGATATTATCTACAAATGACAGAAACATGGAATGTCGATTCTCTTTAAAACCCTCACTGTGCAACATCTAATTACAGGTGCTGGAAGGAAGCCGTTGCGTTCTGTCTATGGGTGTGTTTAGATTAATTGCATGGAAATCTGAGAACATTTCACATTCCATTCTATTCATTCGTTTGAAGCGACATTATTTACGTTTTGAAAACAAGTTCCAACAAAGATTTACACAATCAATGTTGTGTTGAGAACACTTGTTCTCTATAGGATCCTTTCCATAGAACACGGGTAATAAAACTTTCCATTCATATTTAAAAAAAAACATGTTGTATAGTGTTGTCTGTTAAGGAATTCTACCAGACATTTTAAGCAGGGGTTTGAACACATAATCACTAAAAAAAATTTTTTTGTTTATGTAATAATTGGAAGTAAAGTCTGTTTGGACTGGATTGTTTTTCAATAGGTAATTTAACTAATACTACAGCATCGATATTTTCAGACATCAATAATATTATGTATTTTAAAGGAAAATAACCCCATATATACTAAATTCTACAAGCTCTACATTAGACTTGATGTTACATTAGAGACGTTTCATATTCTGTCCTCTCCCCATCCATGCCAAATGTGTAGACGTGTACACCTGGTCCACATAACCATTCGCACCCTCATTCATCCCCTGCAGCCTGAGGATGGACTTCAGCTCAAAGAGCATAATCAGGCCTGATGGAGACTCTCTCATGAACTTGTTGTACCAGTGGTGCATGTCCTCTGCCAGGATATTCTCTAGGGTGGCGTGTATGTTGTCCATATCATAGGAAACTCTCAGTTATCAGTTTGGTACTCTGACCATCACACACTGATCTCTATAGAGAGCGCAAGAAAGGATTTCTAAACCTCTTATGTTGGTGTGATACTGAAAAGCCTGTAATTATGATAATGGTAGCTTTTGCGCAGAGATTTAAAAAAATATATATATTATTAAATGATGAGTAGTTGGCACAGAAATCAGCATGCTTATGTAAGTCATCCTGAGCGCACCTTCATGGTCAGAACCTAATACTATTTGTTTTTGTAATTTAGCTATTTCTAAAGAAGACTGTTTTTGAAAATCATAACTAAAATAATTAATAAAATAAAAGAATTATGAAATAATTAAAATAACCACTAAGAGTGATTTCACATTATACCCGTATAAAACAGTTATACTGCAACAATTTGAACCTTCTATTACTCTATACAGGATAATGTACACAGCAATGAATGTGACACAAAACAGCTTTTTTTTTATTCACATAGTTTAAAAAAAAATCATCACAGTGCAAAAAAGAATTCAAATAAATGAATGTATTTCCAGTGTACTATTATTAAACTGCTAACTACTTCTTGTGACGATGACTGATTTGGATTCATCCAGTGTAGAACTCAGCGAGGTATATTTTGGATGACAGAAATATAATCAAATGTTAGACAAGTGAGACACACAGTCGTAGACAACACAGATTGCATCACATTCAAGCAGGTTCAAGGTTGTGCTTGTTTTAGTTTAAGGGAGAAAATAAATTCCAATGCACTTGAAAGCAGGACTCAATCATCACTATATGGCTGTTAATCCTTGGGATTAGAACAACACGATTGTATATCTGATTCATTAAAATATAAAGAAAAACAGACTCCCCAAAAAATAAAAATAAATCTCAGAACATAATACCCGATGGTGTATCTGGCAACACACTATCCACTTATTCTAAATCCCAGTGTTTTGGAGTTTAAATTAATGAAGCAAGTTTTATTAACATCTATCCATCAATTCTTTAGTACAACATTTACTTTAGTGCAATGTATATACAAAATGACAAAAAAATAATAATAATACTGGATCTGGGACAATTTCACCAGCACATAAAAAGATGTTAGCAAAATGTTAACAAAACTGTACAGGAAACAATGGATTTCTTTCTTCTTCTTCTTCACATACACAATTTCTTATAAACCAAAAGCTATAACGTGTGCTAAAGCTTGATTGGAAGGATTCAGGACATTTTATTCACATTATTCTTGGGCCTACGCTTTAGCCTTGTGGGTCACCAATGTGCCTAGGATTAAGTGAACTGTCCGTTGAGCAGAATTCCTATTTTTCATTGTGCAGATCGTCTACATTCCTGTAATATGACAAACACAGACAACTAAATAAACAATCATTTTAAATGTATAAAATTCTTTTCAAGAATACCGGCAAAGACTCACCTTCTTCTTCTTCCTCTTTTTTCACTTCCTGTTGTACTTCTTCCTCAGCTCCCGTCGCAGGTTCACTCTGTGGCTCCGCGGCTGTCTCCTCAACAGGCTCTTGTTTTGTGGACTCTTCATTTTCGTTGTCTAACTCAGCTGGCTCAGACTTCTTCTCCTCTTCTACCATCTCCTCCTTCTCACTTGAAACAGCACACTCCCCCTTCTCTTCTTCTTCTCCTGTCGGAGCTGAGGGCTGCTGTTCTGAATCTGTTGACTCTTTTTCTTGCTCTTGCTCTTGATCTTCTTTAGGTGTAGTAGATGCAGATTCATTACCGTCAACCTCTTCTTTTTGCACGTTCTGCTTTGCGAACACATCGTTCTCCTTTTCATCTGGATTCATCGAGCCAGAGATGGGCAAGGCATTTTTTTCTTCTTCATTTCCACCTTCATCCTCGCTGGACTTCCTAAGTCGGCGAGACGGCGGACGACGTTTGATAGAATGACGAGCACGACCCTGTGTGTGAGGTCCAGAGCAGCACTTTGAATCTCAAAGTATAACATACAGTCCCTATCAGTAACATCTTCTGTAATTAAACACTGAGAGGTGGCACTGGGTGTTTCTCTTTTACCTTGTTGATGCTTTGTAGTATGGTGCCTTCTGCAGGAGTCTCAAAGCTGGCTGGGTTCTCTTTCTGACCTGGTTTGGGTGCTGGAGTTGGGCTGACTGGGCTACTAGGAGACTGAGGTGGGAAAAATGGCAGCTGCGGTTTCATAGCTCCTGGGCTCAATGGAGAAGGCAGGAGGGCGGTTGGAGAGAGAGATGCCTGTGAGAAGCAAAACACATGGAAAATAACTTTACGTTTATTTATTAACTTTACGTAAATTTATGTATTACATGTCTGATGTTCTCATTTCTAATTGGTGAATGTCGGAATGTGGCTTTGTTATGTAGTCTCTCCACTGAGGTACATTTATATATAGAGTCCATAGAGTTTAGTGTTAAACCAAAGTTTCTACTCCTGGGTCCTGTCACATTTGTCTGTAAGCTGGCAGATCCTGATCTGGACCTGAAAATATGTTTTAGGCTGAAGTAAAGTAAAAAACAGCTTATGCACCAGGGTCCGTATTCACAAAGCTTCTTAAGCCTAAAAGTTGCTCCTAGTGATGAAATCCTAAGATAATTCTTAGAATTTCCCCTTAAATTTAGGACTAAAATGATTTATGAAACATCTTAGCCCTAAAAATTGTCACGGTCAAAATTGTTAAGAGTTTAGAGGAGGACTTTTAAGAAGCTTAAGAGTTTCTATAGCAGAGGACAAAATGGCGGAAAGAAGAAATATTCTTCAACAATGAACGTAAAGCTAAAAGTAACACTGCTTTTCTATCCAATTTGGTTTTCTTGTTCTTTTACTTCCTTCCATCTCTCTTGAATTGCTACATCATGCCTAGCAAAGTGGTCAACCACACCTTATCACGAAGATAAAGTTTTTTGTACTTTCCTTCCTCAGAGTTCCTCTAAAAGTTTCCTAAAAGCGCTTTTAGTCTAGGACTCCCAGCTAGGACTTTTTGAGCTAAAATAGGAGCTCTCTGACAGAATACGTGCCCTGGAGTTTCGGGAATATGCTGAAGCATAAGATCATGGTGTTTTGGGTTGTCGATTAGTTTTGAGCTGGTGTGACGAGAGCTGCTCTACAAGAATGAACAGACGGACATATTCTCAGTTGTGTGAAGGATACAAACAATGCACATTCTCAGTACCTCGCTAAAGTGCACTTCAGTAACTGTTTGGTTTGGCTCAGCTATAAATAAGACATCAGAAGACTTCAAAGGATGGCACAGAGTGCTAAAAGAATTTTAAGTGCTCCCCTGCCAACTGTATATATTAACAGTGAAAAAAAGGGCTCAGACCCCTCACACTCCAAGCCATCTTTTTCTTGAACTTTTGCTGTCTGGTCAGCGCTATAGCCAGAACACCAGGACAGCCAGGCACAAGAATAGTTTCTTTCAGCAGGCAATCTACCTCATGAACTATTAAATATTGTAATACCTGCAATATTATTATGTGCCCTAACAATATGTACAATATTAATATTAATATGTGCAATAGTGTGCAATAAGACTGCTTTGTTAAAACCCTGCATTTGATTTCTTGTTAACTGTATTTTTTGTGTGTTGTTGTCATCTCTGGAAGCTTTTGTCACCAAAATAAATTCCTTGCGTGTGCAAATGTACTGTACTTGGCAATAAAGCGCTTTCTCATTTTGATTCTGAGGTTTTCTGAGTAGCAAGGTCACACACAAACGCACAAAGTAAAAGGGAAGAACAGGAAAAGAAACTGCCCTATACTGAATTCTCTGTCACTGTGCATGTCTATATAAACACAAAGATGTGAAAGCACCTGTGAATTTAAATAAAACTGAAAAACGGAAATCTCTCTTTTAACCAAACTGAGCTTTAAAACAACAACAACAACCAAAATGCCTAACTGATCTCTTGAGACTGTGCAAATGTACAGAGGCTACAAAACCATTGAGATCAAATAACTGGCATGGGTTACTGGAATTTGATTCACATTTACATTTAGGCATTTGAAAGACGCTCTTGTCTGTCCATCTGTCCATTCTTGTAGAGCAGCTCGTGTCACACCAGCTCAAAATCAATCGACAACCCAAAACACCTTGTACTTATGCTCCAGCAATCAATGCCCAAAACTCCAGGGCCCGTATTCACAAAACTTCTTTTATAATTCTTTTTTCTTTTTTTTTTATACATGTAATTTTTTTTTTTTCTTTTAAAGAACATATCTTTGCAGGTATTATGTGCAGTAGAAAGTGACACACACTAGAGGGCGCTTGTGTGTGCTGCAGGGAGGGGTTATAATTGTGGGAGTGGGTGAATAGGGATAGATGGTCTGTGGTTAAAAACACACCCACCTGTAGTTTCTCAATGAGGGCAGAGTTTCGATTCTTTCTGGGCGGATTGGCTCCAACTTCTGGTTTCTGCTGTGGGGGGGAAAAAAAAATATATATATATATATATATATGGTTGAAATACCATATTTATAAACCTTGAAAATTGTTAAGTTGTATCAAACTGTTAAGTTGTATCATGTAAGATGCAGTGACGATGAAAAAATATGAATGTAAAACAAAAGTATATGTGACCCCCAAATCTTCGTGCCATTACAAAAAATCTAGCATACTGAAATTTGTCTTTTCAAAGTACTTTATATCACAGTGCTTATGGATACTTCTGTTTAGTTTAAAGATTATGATTTGCTTTACATAACAACGATAATTCCCAGCTGCAAATCCCAAACTTTTAATATAAGCATTCATAATAACTCAAGAATTACAGACAAATTCAAACAAAAATGTGTTATTAAGAAAAACAAACAATTATGGATTTAATTAAGTTTTCTGTAAGGGATGTTTATTTAATGTTTATGGAAGCGATCTGACCTCAGCTCAGTGTCAGCAAAGTGTACAGTAACTGTGCATAAAGTTTTCATGAGAGAAGAAACCAAAAGCAAAAACCTTTTTGTTTTTCCGTAATAAGCTGCATTTTTGTCTAAATATATGATATTCAAGAAAAAATGTAATAAAGGCTGTTGAAGGAATGACAATTTCTAGCTCTGATAACAGGAACTAACTTGTGTCTGAAAGATTCTGTAACAGTAAACAACACCATAAATGGATAAGAAGGATGTTGTGATGGTTTTATTAAATAATTATGATTTGGGCAAATATACTGTGGCACATATGGTATATAAAACTCTATGATGTTCAGAGATGGAAAAATTATTAATTTCAGGTGGTAACTGTGCATTGCACCCCTTTATTGGTGATTACTTTCCAATAACAGAACACCCTCCGATTGTTTCATTAGTTGCATAGTTAATTATTCTGCTGGAAAGGGTTTCCCTTTCAGAAAGGTTTCCTTGAACCTCTTGATTAATTTGATATAGAAAACATCTCAAAGAAAAGCTACACTGATTGTAAATCTCTAATAAAAGCATGCAGACATGTCCTAGCTAGAGTTATCCTCATGCTTGTCATCTCATCTTACCTCGTCCTGCCCCTGACCTGCATCATTACTGGCAGGAAGTGGCAGTGTGCGTGGAGGTCTCTTTCGTACAGGCTTGTTCTGAAACACCACATAAGATAAGCTGTAATTAAAATGCTCCAGGTCTTTAAAAGCTGAGCTTGGATCAGATGGTAGAGATACTTTTTTTTTTTTTTTAAAGAAGTGCTGTGGAAGAAATGACCAGGAAAGAGTAAAAAAAGCAAAACAATGACAGCATGGTGTGTCTGTGACTAATATCACTGGGATATAGAAAGATGGATAAGAAAAGCAGGAATGCAGGAACAAAATAAAGAATTGATGATAAAGAGAAGGAAAGTGAGAGAGATTTTTCATTCCGAGCTCTGCTGTTTAGGGAGAGAAAAAAAAAGCAAGGATAAGTAGCATAAAAGTTCCTGTGGTCAGGGATCCCTTTTGACTAAAATCAATAATAACCCAAAAATAAGCCTGCACATTCATATTATTCATAAGCCTGCACATTCATATTATTTATAGGCTTGTTTTTGGGATAATCAAGTTCAGATTAAACCCATTTAATTCAAGTGACTAATGAAATTACTTCAACTTGAACTATAAAATTGTTATATTAAAAATAAATGTGTCATATATTGTGAATAAATGTGTCATATATTGTGAATCTTTTATTATCAACAGATTACAACCTCTCACCGTTATGTAACACTTAAAAAAAAAATACATTATATAGTATTTTTATAGTACCAGTCTCATTTAAATATTGTTGTTAGGTGATCCTAATCTAATACTACACATAATAATAGAGTAAACAGATAAAGATATGTCATTATTTATTTAAGAGGAATGCCAGGTTGCTGATATAATGACGTTTCCTGTAAAGTGAAAAGAAAAGTCAGAAAGAAGCTCCAGTTTTTCACTGTAACTTTGAGTTGCAATTGATGAATAAAACCCGTAAAAGTACGCTGTTATCTGAAAATGATCAATCTAGTACTAGTAAATAGTGGTTGATTATTGTCCTATAATAGCAGGTTATTCTTTAGTTATAGCTAAATTATATTATATTAATTGTATAACTGTACAAATCTGATTTTCAAACCATTTTCAATTATGTAATTAAAAACAATGTTACTCTTCCTAATTGCAATAAACAAGTCAAAGTTACATCTGTGAGCCAGTTCCCGAGCTTTAAATCATGAATCGTATTTGATTCAAACAAGGTGAAATATAAATCACAACTTATAAATCAAAAAGTGTGATGGAAGGGTAGGTTGATGGATGGACTAAGAGAGTCTGTTCAAGCAGTGTGAAAACGTAAGCAGAAGGAAGGAAAAGATGCAGTCTAAATGAGGAAGCATGGAGAGACGGATCAGTTACAGTCTGGGAGGCCTCACCACTTCAGCTTCTGTAGGATGGGGAGCCTGACATGCGAACTTTCCAGCCAGCTCAGCCACAGACACTCTTGAGCCCTTCTGAAATACATCAGCATTTGATAAGTGCATGCTTGATAAGTGCAGCAACAGCTGCTGAAATGGGAAGAAGAGGAAGTTACTGTATACTTCGTGTTCTGGTTTGTGCATGCGTGTGCCTTGAAGAGGGGGAGGTGTCATTATTCTGTACATCTTGCACAAAGACAGAAATAATTTCCGAACTCATTCCCCTTGAGTCCTCCATTAAAGCATTAAAATCTGAAAATGGCAGAAAGGCTTGTATCCTCACAGCACCAGAGAGTTCCTGGTATTAGTCACGACACCTGCTGTTCTGAGTGTCTGTTTACTTCTTGCATGTCTGTTTTTTAATCACCACACATTTTGATAACAATATAAAACTGCTATACTAACTAGGGCCCATGTATGCTTGGGAAAATACACATGAGAGGTGTTCAAGTCAAACCGGGACTTTTGATTGTGCAGAATAAT
Source organism: Clarias macrocephalus (assembly GCA_011419295.1). Lineage (NCBI taxonomy): Eukaryota > Metazoa > Chordata > Actinopteri > Siluriformes > Clariidae > Clarias > Clarias macrocephalus. The sequence continues at coordinate 123,017 of JAAGKR010000210.1, read as the reverse complement.
AGAATACAGTTTGTTTCTCTATATAATCTCCTGTCACTCTAAGGCACTTACTGCATCCCAGCATTTCACTAGTGCTTAAATACCAAAAAGGTAGAAAGTTTTCTTAGTATGCCAGAGCCATGATCGGAATGCTCACTTAAACGCTTTAACGGCCCAAATATGTGCAAACAGCTTTGAGCCAGGAGTCAGGACTGTACGGAGGATGTGGCAATAACTCCCCGCTGAGCTCCAGCAATATGCAAGTGGTGCTCATGAATGATTGTGCATACAGTTACTGCAGACAGATACTTCTCTTCCGCAGGTTATCGACAAGTTATCCATCAATTTTTAAGGATCAGGCATTCTGCTAGCTGAATGTTTATGGGCGTGAACGCAGTGGGCTTCGAGTCACCTTGGATGAGATCCTCATTCACAGGCGTACACCATTCAAATGTTTTACTACAACTACGAGTCTCATCACTCTACTGCACTTTTTACGCCTTCACTAACATAAAATGTCACCATATGTCTCGGTTTCACTTGAACTCCTCTTGTATTTTGCTCACTAAGCATCAAATATGGAAAACATGGCAAATGTGTTTTTCGCTCATGCACTTGAATGCTAAAATCTATCAAATGTTATTATAAGGAATATTATATACTAGCTAAAATTTTATTATAAGGATTGTGGAATTGAAATATTTACTCTGTTTATGGACCAATCAGGTACAGTTATTTGAGCAAACATGAACACACCAAGGATCACACATTGTGTTTAATACTACGTAGTGCGGTGGCTGAGTGGTTAGCACTGTCGCCTCGCACTTCACGCATGATGGGTTTTCTCCAGGAACTCAGGTCCAAAGTTTTGCATCGTAGACTGATCTGTATTTCTACAGTAAATTGCCTGCAGTGTAAGATTGTGTGTTTATGCCTACAAACTGCCTAAAGATGGAGTGCTTAGCAACATAACTTCCCCTACAGCAATGACCATGGCCATGAAGTCATAATTATTTGTGGCTAACCCCTGCATACAGATGTCAGCTTGGATGTAAGGGACTGTTCAGGGTGTAAAAAGGACCTGTTGCTTTCCAGATGCTACTAGTCATTCTTCATTTTCCCCTTTAAATCTTCTAGGGACTGCCAAAGCCAGACTAATAAGTGCTGGAATAATACCTTTTATCTAGTACTACTGTCTAGGAGCCAGGACTGTGAATAATAAACCTGGCCCATTATCTGTGGGCTACAACCTAGCTAATTATCTAAGAACCAACATCCAGGATATACACATCTGTTGGATAAGAAAGATAAATGGTTCACCCTGGCAATCTGGGGTTTGGTGGTTAACCAGATAGTGATTTCAGAATACATCTTATTAGATACCAAAAAGACAAAAGTAGGATTGCATAATGGTTATGTAACGCTTATTTAATGAGGAATGCCCGAGGCAAGAAAGTAAGACACTTGTTGTACTACCACATGCCTTTCACAGATCAGACTAAGCAACGTTTCATTTTCCACAACAGGAAACCACGCTAAGCTGTGATTCGCTGCTCAAGCAGTCAAAAAATATTCAGAAAGAGCTCTGTGGGATTCTACGGTAATCGCAAAGTTAGTTGGTACTCAGTGTTACTGATACTGAAATGAGTAACATCCTTAGAATTAAATGGTCTTTGGCTGAGGTTTATGAGCATTATGGCATTTACATACAGAGCATTATCAGTGAGCATGCTCATTGCAAGGTGACCATTTGCGTGCAACATGTATATCACGGTGTGTCTTAGTGCTTAGTGCTCACAGAACTGAAGGCTTTCTCTTGATTGTTTCTGTGTAATCAGAACATTTTACTGGTATTTCATTCAAATCTGTTGACTTAATCTTATGCTGGGATTTTGGTGAATAAATGAATTTATTTAAATGTAAATGTTAATAGTAGTTTGGTTACAAATAGCCCAGGTTCACAGGAAATCCCTACTCTTGTGAACATGGATCAGACCATAGGTTACCCTGGGTATGACTTCTGATCTAAAGCATTCCAGGTCAGACCAATCCTTCTGCCTACGCTTGTCCTCAATTAGCATTGACTGGATACTCATCCTTGTTTAGTATTTAACAGATGTAAGGAGTGATGCAATATCATGCATGGAGCTGGTGGCTTCTGTTTACTTCACTATATCTGTTCCTGTCACTCAGCACCTCAAGTCCTGCTATGCAGGTTTTGCTGCATGATGGTTTAATGAGCATGTAATGACAGCGACAGCAAGTCTAACGTCTGAGCATCTCAGAGTCGCCCAGAATGCAATTACTTCATTAAGATGCTTTAATTTAGACTCCTCCTTTCTTTCCCAATCTATTGTTCTTCCAACGTGCCTCTGACAAATATACTTCCATTTGTATGTCTATTTGATTAATCAATAAATAAACTAGCCATACCCTAACTAACCATACTAACCGCGTGGCTGCTAAGTGGTTAGCACTGTGGCCTTGCACCTCCAGGGTTGAGGCATCAATTTCTGCCTCGAGTCTGTGTGTGTGGAGTTTGCGTGTTCTCCCCGTGCTTGGTGGGTTTCAGGTACACACTGCGAATGTGTTAGTTTGTTGTATGTGCACACCGTATGTACGCCGTCCACTTAGTATCCTTATAGAAGAATTTTGTTGTGGTAGCACCAAGCAAACCATGACATCCCACATAGTTTTGGTACATAGTTTTACAGTAAATCTTTAATATACACTATATAGACAAATGTAATTGGTCAAATCTGTTAATTATTGAATGCAGGTTTTTCCCCTTCTTCCCAGTGAAGGGAAATCTTAAAGCTTCAGCATACCAAGACAGGACTATGCTTTGGTTCCAACTTTGTGGCAACAGTTTGGGGAAGGGCCTTTTCTATTCCAACATGACTGTGCTCCAGTGCACAAAGCAAGGACTATAAAGTCATTTTTTGATGAGGTTATGGTGGAGGAAATTGATTGGTCCGTACAGAGCCGTGACCTCAACTCGAGCACCTTTAGGATGAACTGGAACAAAGATTGCAAGCCAGGTCTTCTCGTCCAACATCAGTACCTGACTTCATAAATGCTTTACAGAATTAATGGGCACAAATTCCCATGGGAAACACTCCAAAATCTTGTCCAAAATCATTCATAAAGAGTGGAATCTGGTATAGCTGCTGAAGGGGGACTAAATACCATGTCATTGCAGGTTTGAACTTGAACAAATACTTTTGTCCATACAGTATATCAATAGTGAAAGTGCTACTACTCAGTACTGATAGCACATCTCATACGGTAGCTGCATATCAGTTAGTATACCTCATGTAGCTGTCTACCTCTCATTCAGATTACCATTTACCTATATATACTGTATACAGGGGCTGGACAATTAAACTGAAACGCTTGGTTTTAGACCACAAAAATTAATTAGTTTAGGGCCTCCTTTTGCGGCCAATACAGCATCAATTTCTCCTGGGAATGACAGATACAAGTCCTGCATAGTGGAGGGATTTTGAGCTGTTCTTCTTGCAGAATAGTGGCCAGGTCACTACGTGATGTTGGTGGAAGAAAACGTTTCCTGACTCGCTCCTCCAAAACACCCCAAAGTGGCTCAATAATATTTAGATCTGGTGACTGTGCAGGCCATGGGAGATGTCCAACTTCACTTTCATGTTTATCAAACCACTCTGTCACCAGTCTTGCTGTGTCTATTGGTGGATTATTATCCTGCATGGCACCGCCTTCAGGATACAATTTTTGAACCATTGAGTGCACATGGTCCTCCAGAATGGTTCGGTAGTCCTTGGTAGTGACACGACCATCTAGCACAAGTATTGGGTCTAGCGAATACCATGATATTGCAGCCCAAACCATCACTGATCCACCCCCATGCTTCACTCTGGGCATGCAACAGTCTGGGTGGTACGCTTATTTGGGGCTTCTCCACATCGTAACTCTCCTGGATGTGGGAAAGACAGTGAATGCATGTTTTACATTGTCCACAGCCCAAGATTTTCGCTGCTGGCACCATTCAAACCAACATTTGGCATTGGCATTGGAGTGACCAAAGGTTTGGCTATAGCAGCCCGGTCATGTACATTGACCCTGTGGAGCTCCCGACTAACAGTTTTGGTGGAAACAGGAGAGTTGAGGTGCCCATTTAATTCTGCAGTGAGTTGGGCATGTTTTTTGGATACAATCTGAGTTAGCACCCGGACATCCCTTTCAAACAGCTTCCTCTTTTTCGTTCAGGGTTACTCTTATTGGATGTGGTTTGTCCGTCTTGGTGGTATGCTGACATTACCCTGGATACCGTAGCTCTTGATACATCACTAAGACTTGCTGTCTTGGTCACAGATGCGCCCTAACTTAGCCAGTGTTTCAGTTTCTTTGTCCAACGCTTGTATATGTACAGTATATATCCCACAGTATATATACAGTCTATATACAGTATATATTTATTTATTTATTATTTGCCAAGTAATTACAATGTTATTACTAAGTGTGATTTTACTTCATTTATCTTTTTAGCATGAAGTGAATTGAGCAAAACTATGGTTACAAAGTTCAAAAACCCCAGCATGTCACAGCAACGACCTGCTTTAGGCCATTGCGGTTTAGCATTACTATGAATGTGCTAGATCTCATTCCTGCTGGTCAGACTGTTAGGTTGTTGTCTGTAATTTCTTATACAGAGAAGGTGCCAGAAGTTGTTCTACAGTGTTCTCCTCCTACAAAGCACAGTTTCAGAAGTAATAACTGCACTGTAAAATAATTCTAAATAATACTGGATGAACACTATGTAACATTAAGGAGAAATTCCTCCTTATCGTAAGCCTATCGATTTTAATCTGTATATGTATTTTTGTGTAGTCAGGAATAAAATAAATACTGTTCAGTCCAAAGTCTGAAAGCATTAGTGAAAAAGCCTCTATTTTATTTCTGATAATACATGTTAGATCAAAACCATTATCTGAACATGTGATTTAATCAAAGGTATAAGACTCAACTTTGATTCAAAAGATTTAAACTGCTAAAGATGATCAATTGCATTGTTTCATTTTCACAGCAATAGAATCCTACAATATTGAACACTAATGATATAAAATATTTCTTTTTTTATTCCCTTATTTAATTTAGTGTGGTCTCAAATTTGGGGATATCACTGTCCATGTCAAATACTGCAACCTGGTTTGCTTGTGACAATAGTTTTGATTGAAGCAGTCAGTAATAATAATAATAATAATAATAATAATAATAATAATAATAATAATAATAACATACATAAAAATAATCATAATAATACTCATAATTTGGTCAAAATAGTAATGTTTTTGAAAGTATGCAGCTTCTTTAATTAACATGTAAATATTAACAGTAGCTTTCTTCAATAATTAATCAATTCTGTTACATTTTAAGTAGTAATTTTAAGTAATTATGTAAGTATGTATACTATTAAGCAAGTAAGTGAGTGAGGGAGTAAAAGGTCATGTGGTCTGATGAGTTCAGATTCACACTATATCAATGGGTGCATTGAGGTAAGAAAGGAAATGCATGAAGCAATGCACCCATCATGCATAGTGCCCACTGTAGCCTCTCAAGGCAGTTTTATGATCTAGAGTTGCATCAGTTGGTCAGGTCTAGTCTCAGCAATAAAATTAAGTCAGTTAATGACCCGAATGCACTCAATGACCAGTTTATCACATCAACTGAGTTTTTTTTCTTTCCTGATGACACAGGCATATTCCGGGTCTCAAATTGCGGAGCATTTTCACAAATGAACTGGCCACCGCATTGTATGCTATAATCAAAACTAAAGGTGATTGAATGACATCTTAGAGAAAGGCGGTTTAGTAAATAGGCAAGTTAATTAAAAAAATTTAAAACTTAATTTAAGTAAACTTATTTTACTTAAAAGTAAATAATAAGTATCTTATTAAAGTAAAATAAAATAGGAAGGCAAAAAAGTGAGTGAATGAGAGCATGAGTAAGTACGTTAGTAAGTCAGTACAGTAAGTAAAGTAAGTAAAATTGGTAAGTATGTAAGTTAGCAAATAAAATAAGTAAACATTTTCAAACATCTATTTAAAATAAGTGAGTGACTGATGACATAAAATCAAAAAGTAGGTCGGAATAAATAAGTGAGTGAGAAAAAGTCAATAAAAGTAATTAACTTAGCTAGTCAGTAAGTAAAATAATCAGAAGCATTAGCGGGAGAGATTACGTAAGTAGAAAAATGTATGTAAGTCAGTCAGTATAATCATTCAAATAAATATGTAAGCAAGTAAAATAGGTTAGGCAGTCAGTCAGTAGGTAAGTATGTAAGTAAGTAAGGAGGTAAATTTGCTATTTATAACAGCAGAAATTAGAAAAACAATGATTCTCTCACCTCAGTGAATTTCTGTGTGGTTTCACTTCTTTGCTTCACTGATAAACTAAAATTCATTTTAAATTATATGTACATATACTGTAATTGTTTGCTTTTATGAGAGAAATAAAAACATGAAGCTTTTGGAATGACACATGGAGCAAACTATAGAAGCAGATTTTGATAATATACATTTAAAATGTAAGAATTGATAGAAACAGCCTGAATTGCTAGAGCAGTGTACTTCATCTGTACCTCTCTAGGGCAGGGTGTGGACCCTCTCCCATGAGAACAAATGACTGAGTATGCAGTGTGTGTATGTGGGTGTTGATGCAGCAGCTTATCTCTCAGACTGTGCTAATATTATCCACTATGTTTCAAACAAGCTGCGGAGATTATATCAGTAACTAGCACACTTCAGCTAAGGTTTTACTTTAACAGACATGACTTCACCTCTGTGCCTTCTGCAGAGCGCAAGATAAGTCAAACAAAATCTTTATCTTTACAACAGAGACAGAATCGTCATGAGAAACAGGACAATCTAATACACTACGTACACCAGGTCTCAGGTTTAATTGGAAGGGATCAAATACATTAGTACTGATTGCTTGGACAAATTAAATTAAATTAATCAAGAACTTATAACAAGGGAGAGTGAGGAATTTATGACTCAATGCCTCCTGGTAATTGGGCCAGTGTTGGTTTAGGGGACAGTCAGTCACTCACTCATTGTCTACAGTACTTTATCCTGTATTCAGGGTCGCGTTAAATGATACCTTGAGCATTACTAAAGAAATTCTTTTACAAGTTATCTACCCAGCTCTGGAAGCATATCACAACCCAAAGAGAAATAAAATGCTTGAACATTACGACGCTACAAAGTTTCTTTGAGCAAAATGTAATAATTGTACTAATGTTTTTATTAATTTTTTTTTTTCCTGATTTAGTTACTGAAAAGTAAATAGAGTCTGTGGTTGGTTGGTTGTCATCTGTCAAAAAAGTATACTGAACCTATACTAGACTCTAATGTGAAAGCTGCAGGATGAGCCATCCCATAATTTCAGTGGTATTTCTTCTAGGTCTTTTATATGCTGAAACCAAGATTGTCCATTTTGCCAGACGAGAGCTGTCTCTTTTGTAGAGAAAACAGGCAGATTTGTTCAGGATTATGACCAGCAACAGCACCTTTCAGTGCAAAAGAATTCACCCACTTCCACAGTGTTTTAACCTGATATCAAAATGAACTATTAGAAGAACACATAATTCAAGCTATTTTTGAAAGTTATTTTAAGACATGCCTATGGAAGATCCCTTCTTTAATTATCAGTATTGTTGGTCATTGTGAGAACCACCTCTGAGTTTTTTTTTTTCCTAGGTGTTTCCAAGGTTGGCATGGTGACTATTGGGTAGGAAATTTAGGACCATCTCTAAAGTATGCGATGTGAGTTGGTGAGGAACAAATGCCTCATGCCTGTGCTTCACCCTGATCACACCCTATCACCACATGCCTAAAAAGATTGCAGTGACTCAACGTTAGCATATATAACATAATCCTTTATAATGCAATTAAAGAATCTAATAAATTTTTTTAAAAGGCAACAGAAATTTGGATTTCTTTCTACATAAATACATCATGTATTTCCTTTTAAATACATGTAGGTAAGGTAAGTGTAACCACTCTGTCCTCAGTTATTGAGTGTCTGAGTGTTTATCAGTCCATGGGTATATTAGCTTTCATTACTAAAACCCATACCACAGCCATGTTGACTTCTCAATTCTCACTGGTCATTAGTTCTGGCTGCAAATTTATATCATAAAGCTCTTTCTAATGCATTGTCATCTTTACTTGTCTTAATAGGGGCTGCTTCATACAGTATGTGTTTAGTGAAAAGTGATTGTTGTCAAATTGTTGTCGTAGAAACAGGAATAAAATGACTTTATGTTATTTCAAAATACTCAACTGCACTGTTCCTGGATGAGCATAGCATTTCACCTATTCCTCGCATAATCATTTTAACATGTCATGAGTTGTTGTCATGTCATTTAACATGTTATTTCCCCACTGTAGGTGTTTAAGTCTCGTGTGTAGTCACATGACTCCATACCATATCCAGTCTGTGACATGGATGCAACATGAAGAAGAACACTTGCATTAGAAAAAAAAAATCCCAACTTTAATAATTGAGCATATATGCCGTCTAAACCTTGTCAGTGAAATTTAAGAAAGGGAAAAAAAATCATTACTCATGATCAAGGTAAAATATTCAGTTAATCGTGATATTGATTTGAGATTGCACTAGTTTGAGGTATATTGCACAATGTAACTGTGTAACTTCCTAATGCACTTGCGTTGCTCAATATGCAACGTCCCATGGGTTGGGTCATTATGTCCACCATCCTCATAACACTAACACTCAGTCTGCAGGGCTGGGAAAAACAGGGCTTCCCATGAATATGCTTGGGCCAAAGTTAATGAACTGGAGCTCTATTTCCACCAGTTACCAAATGGCACTCTAACCAGTATATATACAGTATGCATTGTAATGATATTATAATTAATTATTTTATACTCGTAGAGGACTATACAATCTACCAAACCCGATTAAACATACAACAGCAATGGTAGGCATGTGATATTCATGGAAACTCCCTCCAAAACTGGAAACTGAAAAAAGGATCTAATAACCAGCTGAAACACCGTTATAAGGCAATGAATTTCCTGTGAAAGGGAATGAAAATGCCATTTTGAGGAACAAAATTAACGAAATTATTGTAAGAAAGATACAATTTATTATTTCATCATTCATTACAACACTAATGTTGTAGAAGATGCTTAACATACAAAAAATGTTTCACCAGCACAAGAACGGATAAGAGCTTATGAAACTGACTTCTGTTTCGACAGATGCTTTGTTGCAACCCCTTTATAACCTTATAGAGAGTAACCAGTCATGATCATATCCCTTCCTGTCCTCTGTTTGTTGTGTGTGTGTGTGTTTTCACATGCTGGGGACAGCTGCTGAAGTGGGCCTGACAAGAACTCAGTCCTGCCAGGATTTTCACATAGCTGACATTCAGAATGTAATGAACTGAAATAGCCTGGAAGGCACACACACACACACGCACACACACACACACACACACACACACACACACACACACACACACACACACACACACACACACACACACACACACACACCCTTGCCTGGGACCAGCCCTTTAACATTATAGGGTATAGTTGTCTGCTCTGAGCTCCTGCTTGGATTATTTATCAATGACAGCAATATTTCATCTACAGGATGTTTATGATGCTAAAATAATGATGCTGCAAAGCCTGATGATCAGCCTGATGTTGATTATTTTCCTATAAAAGCACATCACTGAGTGTTTTCCTGTATTTTTCTTAACCAGAGAACTTTACCAATGGATGGAAAGAATTATACATTATCAGACGTTAATAGTTACACTTACTTTATGTGCTTGGTTTGGAAAGTTTTAGTTTTGCACTAGAGCTGCATGGCTTACATTGGCCCATGTTAAAATATTACACACCTCAAATCAGTTCCTAAGTAACCTCAAACAGCTTCACTTTGTGGTTATTGTCAGTGTATGACGAATTTTAAATCATTATTTTTAGCATCTAGCTAAATGTTACTTAGTACTAAATGTAAGCAGGAGACGGGGCCTACATTTTGAAGTTGTAAAGCTAGAAGAAATTTAGATGTTGATAAAGCTACATTTTTATTAAAGTGACCTTTAATAATATGCTCGAACAAATGGTATGTGCATATTTTGAGGCAACTGTATGATGCTGTTATCTATAAACCATCCTAGCTCCACTTTGAAGCTGTCCTCACAATGCTAGCATTAGATAGGAGACACTGTCTGAAACATGAAGCGGGACCAGTATTAAAAGTGATCTGGATGACAATGTGTCACTTAGAACTGCAAAAAAGCAATGGTCATACCACAGATTAATAAAAATCTGTCAATCTGTTACAACAACAAAATATATGTGATATGTGAATAAGGGATTAAGTAGCAGTTAATTTTATATCCATCTTGTGTCATTTTCGGATTTTGCCTCAACTGTTTTGATCGTTTTAAGGTTTGTTATTATTGTAGGTTATGCTATAAATGAGGTAATCTGAGAGTAGAGTTGCCACCTGCCAAAGGCTTCCCAGTACTGCCCCCCTTTTTTAACAATTTGAAAACATTTTTCTCAGGGCACATAATGTGTAATTTTATTTTGAAATGCCTAATTTTACACAGCTTTAAAAAAAAAAAAAAAAAAAAGACTAAATGCAGCAATGGAACACTGCAGTGGTCTAGAAGGCTACTGGATGTAATGTTTATTGATGGTTGTGTACTAGGCGTGTCAAAAAGAAGTATAAATGTTTTTCTTCCTTTAACAAGGATTGGTTAAAATAAGATAAATATATCAACTGGTTTGAAGCACATTTACAGCCTCCTTAGAGAGTCCTGCCTCAAGAGCATTGTATAGTATTTATGAAATACACATCCTCATGCTTGCTCACTTTGTCAGAAACTCAAAACCCCTTCAAGCTAAAATTCTGGGGGGAAAAAAGAGCCTGAGTTATATATTGGTAGCAACACATAACCCAGACCCTATCCTTATTATTATTTTTTTTTACTTCTTATTTTAGATTTTTAGCTTGAAGGAAGTTTCTTAGAGTGTGCTCACAGGCCGTCAAAAACTAGCTAAATGACCTGCTAACATTTTATTTGATTAGCTAACAAGCTAGCAGAATGTATCATCCAGCAAAGATTAGCCAATATAATGTGCTTTATGCTTTACAAACAACAAACTAGCTACCAGTTTATGATTAGCTGTTCACTGGGTGTAAACAGCTAGTTTTTCTTTCAAATCTTCTGGTAAATGTGAGTACAGAAGGAACATTTTTCATGTTATTTCTCTGGGTAGACTGTGTAATGATTTATTCACTGCTGTTTTCCTGATGCTCAACTGGTAACTATATGCTTATCTTATTTGTTAGCAACGCTTAAGTACAAAAGAAGCAACTTCAGAATTTCAGACAACAAACATGTTTGGCTAATGGACTATAATTATCAGGTGTATCGAATTAAATGTATTGTGCAAATTAACTTGAAATAAGTCTGTAATTTGCTAGCAACACTTGTCTTGTGGTGTCTCTGAAAGAAACAGAGAGCTACAGATGATAGTAATGATAATGCTGCACTGAAGCTCACAGTCATATTACTTAAATGACAAATTTGAGCAAAGCCCACTATCTTACAACATCAACGGCACTTAAAGTCACAGCCATATGTCAGCAGAACAAACCAGCAAGCACTAATTTACACTCATGACATGACTAATTTCATTTTAAAACTGAATAACCTAAAGCTCAGGTAGTATTACAGTAATGGTGAATTATTAAATCACATTATAATTTGTCTATAAAAAATATATGGTAATGCAAAAAAGGGGCTAAATTATAAACCATGTTGCTGATGAATGTGTCAGAAGATATTGCTTAATTGTCTACAACACCAACTCTGACATTATTGATTCTCTAGTAACAGCTTACACAGGAACCTTTGTAGCAGAGGCTCCACATAATATAAGGAGTCTCCGGTGTCAGTCAAGCTAAAGCTGCAACTTTATGTTTGCTTCACTTCACATGTTTGCAAATCTTCAGAATGGAAGGGATTTATAGTTAACCAGTAACATGACAATTTTTAAAGTAAGAAAACAGAATCTGAGGGACATTCAATTCAAAGGACTTTTGATTGTGCAGAAAAACAGAACATAGTTATAAGAATAAAAAAACTACCTTCATTTATCTATATAATCCACTAATGCACTTATTTCTGTTATTTACTAGTTCTTGGATACCCTTAAGGCAGAAAGTTTTTCTTAATACACCAGAGTCATGATGAGACTTCCTACATCATGTCTGAAATGCTGACCTCCCAGGAACTCTCATGGCCCAAATATGTGGAAATAGCTTGAGGCAAGGTGTTTTGGCAATAACTCTCAACTGAGCTCCGTTTATGTGCAAGTGGTGTAGTGATTTGTTGCATTGTCCTGAAAAAAATGTCTTTGGTCAGCAAGCCAGGCTGTTTATTACACTGAACTAAATGTTCACATAATGACTGCAGTGGGCTCCGAGCCACCACTGCTGGGATCATCATTCATGATCAACATTCTTTAAAATGTTTGCACCATTCAAATGTCTTACTGCAGTTAAGAGGCTCATAACCATAATGTGTTTAAATTCCATAAATGTCAACTAGTTTTACAACTTACTTCAAAAGAAATTTCATCAGAAGTCCCGGTTTGACATGAACGCCCCTTCTACATTGTTTACAGCTTCAGTTGAGAAAGTAAAATTTTAAAAACTTTAATAAACAGTAAACTCTAAAACAAATAGAATGTCCATTAGGAAGCAGTTAACCTCTCTAAGTTTGATAAAATTAGCATGGATATCTATTAAAGTCAGGCCAAAGCTTGTTTACCAGTGACATCTCTGCAGGCATACACCTCAAAATAGTCAAATGCTATTTAAAGTGAATGACTTTTTTTTTTATTACTCTTACACTTCAGCAGCCTCGCACATACCATACTAAATAAAATCATCATATCTGTTTTTGTGTCCGTTCTCACACGTACACGCTTACACGAGCATATCACTTAAGCCCGCCCTTTTGATTTGTTCTACGGATGAGGTTACACCACTTCCTGTCAGTTAGCTCACTGCAATTCCAGCCATGCTTTAGTTTAACTGAAGACGCAAATGTTGTTGGTCTTCCACCACTGCACAGAAACGTGCAAAAACAGCAAGCCAGAGAAAAATGATTTGTATCAGTATGCACTGGAGTAAAAAAAAATAAATAACAGCTTATTTGAAACTTAATTGTTTTTTAAATAGGTTTTTAAAATAAGTACGAGAATAGTTATTCAAGTTAACAATATGTCTCATTGTTTTCACCACTTTATCACAAGGATATTTATCACTTTATTAGTCTAATTAAGCTTTTCTAGAACTTTATAAGCGAATAAAATCCCATTTAACCCCAAAACACAATGCAATATCAAAAGTCACCATCTAACATTATAATTACATAATTACAATATACAATACAGTAATTACAATATAATTACAATGTGATCATAAAATGTAGTATAAACTTTATGAACCTGTTATAATACTATGCATTATTTAATGCAAAATCATCATATTGCCACTGTTGACTTTTAACTCGACTGTTATTTAGTCTTTATGACTTGACAACTTAAACAACTTATTGTTTCATCACATGAAGCTCTGCTGCAATCAGAGAATCAAACCAGCCCATTTAATTAACAAACCCCAAATAAAACTATGCGTCTTGTGCTTACCGCCATGTTTTTCCCCTCCTGTGTTTGGAGAGTTCCCCTGAACACTCTTGCTGCTCTCTAGTTTATCAGCTAGCTGAAGTTGAAGCTGGAGCTCTCCTCTCACCCTCCACCCAAGGCCAGGGTTGCCAGGTTGGTGCTTAGTGTTTACAGCTGACACCTGGTGTAAAAAACTTCCCTAACAATCAGTTCTCTTAAAACCATATTGAGATGTTCGAGATCTCGTAAACGTGTAACATTTTGTCCATCACAATTCAAATTAATAGTAGTCAAAATTGAACAGGACACTTCAATCTGGCAACCTTGCCGTAATGCCAGCCCCCTCTTGTCCACGAGGAAGGCTTGAGTAGCTATAGAGCAGATCGTCAGTTATATTTAGCCGTGACGATCACAACAGGACTTAGCCAGACCAAAGTAGGGGAAGGAGAATATACGATGTCAAATAATTGTTATTTCATTTAAAGTATATACAACAAATCATATAAGTAGAATACAATTATCATAATAATGATATTTACCATAATATTAAATCTAATATAAGTAATAATGTAAAAATTACCACTAAAAACATAAAAAAAAATAAAGGTGTAATAAACATTGTGTACACACAAAACTATATAAACAAAAACAAACAAATGATATTCTGTGAGCATGTGTGAAAATCAATGGCCTTGATAGAGCCTTCCTCAGGATAAGCTGCGATAGGACTTTACATATTTATGTCATTATTAGTCCAACAAAATGCACCCATCAGTGTATAGTGGATATGCAGTAGTAATGAACACGCACATGGGTAAAACATTTACTGCTTACTTACACTGCCACCCAAGGGGAGGGATCAGAAGCTAAACTCAGCAGTTTGAGGTTCTTGTGATGTGACAACAACACTACCATTTAGGGAGGAATTGAAAGAGGAAGCTGCATTTTGATAGACGCTGAGTTGTGGGGGAAGGGGAAGCCTTTAATACTAGAGCAAGTCAGTTCTCTTCGGTCAGGTGTCCTCGATATCCATGTCGCATTAAAGTACCTTACTGCATAACAACACTCCACAAAGACTCACTGTTCCACTGTTTTCAAAATGTCTTATTATTCAATCACATGGTGAAGCCCTTGACATAAGCCCTTGAGAAAACAGCTGTAAGGCTTTCTTAAACTGAAATATGTTATCAGGTCATAGCCAGAACTTTTAGATAGCTTAGACCCAGTGACTTTATTTTAGAGCGAAACTCTAGTTTTGGGTGGAAAACTCTAACCAGATATAAAAAAAAACTCACATAATTGTCACATTATAGATGCACAAATGGAAACTGTTCTGAAAACAGTTCTCAAATTAGGGCCCATACAATTGAACCAGTTCTGTGTTTCTAGAACTGTTATCAGAACTGTTTCTTCAAATTCCAGTTGTAGAAATAAATCGGCACAAAGTGACAGATTTCTTTTAAGTAAGTAAAGCACATTTGTTTATGTCTGAAGTAAAACAATATGTATCTCTACCTGTTCTGTTTTCAGCTCTTCTGAGTTCTTGTCTACTTCTCAGTCTCTCCTCACAAGTAAGAGCCGTTTCCAAAATTTGCAGGACAAAAGTGGTAGTGTTTGCTAGCTAAGCTGCTAACTATCGAGCTACATTTGAATAAAGATGACACTAAATGCTAGCTATATGACCTATACATAAATAAAAATGCATTTCATGCAAACTTACATTTTTACTAAGAATATTTTTTTCAACAAAGCTGCCAACTCTTACGCATTGAGTGTAAAACTCGTGCACTCACACTCACGTTCTCACACCACACTCCCAATTTCTCACATTTTCATATTCAAAACAATTGTCTGTGGAAGACTGTGGAAGTCAAATGATCCTTCCAGAGTGTCTTTAGTACACAGGTGTGTTGCGTGCGGAGTGCACCAGCACGATGCCTCACGCCTTTTTTCTCTCCAAGTGAAGAGACATAATGTTCACGTTGAAATTAACATTCATTTACAGCTATGTAGAGGCTACAGTCATGGGCAAAAGAAGGAATAATAACTGGAACAGTCATAACAGTGACGAACAATTGAATAAAATAAACTGACATTCAAATGCACTGCAGAAAAGTTACACACCAGCTGGAGGCTTATAAAGTGAGAGAGGGCAGTGATATAGTATTATCCAAAGATGGAATATTAATATTTGCATTGAGTTTAAATATGTAGCACCTTTATATATACATAAGAACACTCAAAGGCTAACAAACATGATTGACAGAGAATCACATACCTGAGAAAAGAAAAAAAGTGTGAGAGAGATTCACAATCATACATCCATGCACAATCCCACTTTATATTTGATATATTTATTCTCTTCCTTTCCCTCTCCCCTTCTTTTGTATCAATAATGATTCTTCTTTGACTGTATTTTTTATCAGTATTATTATCATTATTACTTTTGATTTTTGCTTTCTGTCTGCTTCTGTAGTTCTATCACTAGTTTTTAATCTAGGTATTTCTGTTGTGACTTGATTCTGAGCTTTGTGGATAGGAATGTTCATCTCTCTCTTTCTTACACACACACACACACACACACACACACACACACACACACACACACACACACACACCGTCAGGACCAGTGGCTGATTTACCATTTTTAATATTTAGATTTTCCACTTTTTATCTGTTTCTGCTTGCCGACGTTTCCCAGCTTCTCTCACACATTCTCTTTGTTCTACGGCTCCTGCACGTCTGTTGTATTTCACATAATATTGCTTGCATTTTGTTGTGTTCTCTCTTAATCAAGTTTGTTAACCCTCTGAATGTTCTTATGAATATAAATAAGGATACATTGTTTAAACTTGATGCAACTGCTGTCATTTTCTACGTCCTGTGTGTAAAAAATATTACTGGCTGTGCATGCGCAATGGGGCATCTTGTACATGTACACACAGAAGCAATGGCCTTATTTTCAGAATATCACTCCAAGCTTTTCTGAAAAGTTGGCAGCTCTGTTTCCAATTACATTGACAATATAACAAGCTAAGCTGGTTGTGTAAAACTGTTATGGGTTAGGCTACTGACTGAAATTGAATGTCTGAATTGAATGTCTGACTCAATGAAATTGAGTCTGTATGTAATGGCAAGATATGCAATTGTTGGAGTAACTGAGCAGACCCTTAAGGTAAAGCATGAGAGAGTGATTTATATACTGTAGTTGTGATTTATATAGCAGACGAGTCTTAGCCTAGATCTCCAGGTCCACATTCTCATGCTCTTGTAGTGAGGTGTTGAAAAGCCGAATGACTATGGAGACAAAGGACTTTTCTGACAGTTGAGCAGCTTTGCGACAGAAGTCTTCCCTTGAACACACTGCTCTGTTTGCAGAAAACTATGTGCAGTGGGTGGTCAGGGTTGGCCATGATGGTCAGCATTTTGTTTCGTGTCCTCCTTTCACCACTTCCTTGAAAGAGTCCACCTCCAAACCAACTCTTCTGACCACCTTGTCCAATCGCGCTTATCTATTCACTTTTGAGATGCACATACCTAAGCAACATACTAGCTAGAAAGCTAGAAACTCTTATGAGGGATGTTAGTGTTAAGATTTTAATAAAATGTATTTAAATTTGATAATTATAAAATAATTGTAAAAATATATATATATTTCTAGACGTGATATCTCCTTTGATAGTAGCCTAGCATGCTGATATTTGATATTTACCAAGTTGTTCACTGTCATATTATGTGACTCTTGTAACTGCATTCATGTTGACTGTGTGAGGAAGTTAGCATGGTTAAACATCTTTATGCAGATTGTGTTTACCAGTGCATTTGTTAAACTAGCTTCTTAAACCACATGTTCTCTGCGGAAAGATTAAAGAGGAAATACAAAATTTCCCCCTTGTTTTGATAAAGCATGTTTATGGAGATAAAATGCATGTAAAGAATTACCTTGGCTAAAACCAGCCATTGTCATTTTCTGTTTCTTTATTTGAATTCAGCTAGAGCAATATATATAACTGAACTTACTAGCTTTTTTCGAACCACAGTCTGCTTATTTTTTGGGTAACAAACTTGAGGGCATCAAATGTTCTGAGCTGGTATTAGCTCACATAGCCTTTTTCATAGTAAAAGATGCAGAAATGTAGTGAAGTAAAAGTATTGATATTTGCTGTACAATAGAGTGGTAAAAGTAAAAATAAAATAAATAAACGTCTAATAAAACCACTAACGTAAAGTACAGATACAGAACATGAAATATGTTCCAAATATATGTTTCTGTATGTTTATGGTCTGTATGGTGCACACAGTCACTCCTCTCTTTTTAAGCTATTTAGTTCATTCTCACTGGAGAGCACCATGGAGTCGCACCTAGTAGACTGATCACCAGTGTGC
Source organism: Clarias macrocephalus (assembly GCA_011419295.1). Taxonomy (NCBI): domain Eukaryota; kingdom Metazoa; phylum Chordata; class Actinopteri; order Siluriformes; family Clariidae; genus Clarias; species Clarias macrocephalus. Next base: position 104,925 of record JAAGKR010000210.1, on the reverse strand, counting down.
CTGTGGAGTCAAGTAGAGACATTATCTTATACTTTGCTGCAGTTGTGTTTACAACAGTATGAGGTATGAATAAACAATCTCAGCTCACATCATGACAGTGTGCACACTTTTACAACAAGTCCATAAAAGATCAAACAAAAGGTTCATTTTACTCAAGTTTTTTTTTTTTTTTTTTTTGCTTTTCTTTGCTGTTGCTGTTTCTCTGTGCCCTTCCTGAGCAAGTGGCGGTGTAGTGTAAAGGGTCTTGCGGATGCCGGCCCGGCGCTTTTGTGGGTGTGTGTCCAGAATTGTGATTGGTTTGGGATCTGGTATGGTCTTTATGGTCTTTGTTGTAATGTGATGCTAGTGCTGGATGGGTCAGTTTGGGTGTCTCAGGAGCTTCAGCCTGATATTGTCTTCTACTGATGTGACCCGACTAGTTCAGGTTTGCGATCCGGTTACCTCCTGAGATGCCCTTTCTGCTCATCTCGGTTGTGAGACTAATCAGATACTGTAATATGATACTGATTGTACTGATGGTTTATTCTTTTTCAGTTCCCTATTGCACTTGGTGGTGGTTTACACGTTTGTGCTACTTTGTATTTATTGTATTTAAATAAATATATAAATAAATATATACATTTCTAATAGCTTCAGAATTTCTCTTTGTAAAGTGTCTTTAGCATCAGCGATTAACTAAAGTGATTAATGTTAACATTACCTACTGCCCTTTGATATATATAAATTTTTTTTCTTTTTTTTTTTCGGGAAATATGTACAAAATTTTAGATGACAATGCCCCTCAAAAAACAAAGCATGACACCTCTGGTTCTAATAATCATAAATTACACTAACTGTCAGTCTCTCAATGTCTGTCACCAACTTAATGCTAGTTCCACTTGTTAAGGAAGAATATGTGTAGCAGAAGCAAAATAACTGCTTAAGTTAAGCGGCAACCTGGAGACATCGCGAAACGGGGGAACGGGGAAACCCTGGTCAGCAGTCCAACACCTTAACCACTTAACGGTAACCCACCTTACAGTATGTGATATAGGAATGCCCTTAACTAAGATAGCATCAAAGTAAGGCATGCCTTTGAGTGTTCATATAAATATAAGATTTTATTTTCTGTTTATCTTTTTATGCACAAATATCAGCAAGAAAAGATTTATTGTGCCACGCAATGTGGTCTGTTATCAGAAAGCTTTGGTGGCTAATCAATGAATAATAAAATGCAAAGAAAAGGGCATTCTATGAACAGAAAAAATGCCTTAAGTTACCTGTGTCAACCAGAAGTCAGTCACGCTGGAACAGGATCAATTTGAACGTAGCAGACCACACGGCCCTTTTCCATTGCTTCAAAAATCAAATATTTATGCTGCCTAGTTTTTTATCCCTCTTTTATCTGTTTAGTCTCACTAACAAGTGGTTTTCTTATGATCACACATTTTTTTATTCTCAATCCTGAGTTCTAATCATATTGCATGTTTGGAAATGCTCTTACCATCTCTATTAAATCTAGCTTTGATTTCTTCTGACAGTTTGTTTATGGTGCAACTTCACCAAGTGTTAACCAAGTCATTGCCATTTTTTTTTTAACCACATTTCTTCTGTGGAGTTGGAAGCTCAGCACCATCCTTGCAATTTTTTTAAAATAAAGTTTTTGGCCGGCTCTTCACAATTTCAGTCATTTGAAATCTCTTCAATAGTTTTTGCTTGCTTGATGACCGTTCTGAAATAGTGATTGTTTGTCTGCCCAGGCAGTGGTGTTCCAATATTGAGGAAATACTTTCCTCTGAAAGTGTTAGGGCTCATTTTCACTTCTGCATGTGCAAACAGTTCTGGATATTGTGTGTGGATGCTGGCACCTTGTGAAATATTCATACTTGCATTAAAAGCCTGTGAACTATACCAAATGTTTTTGAATTACATTTTTATTACGTAAAAAACAATGTGTTTTACTATGAGAATAGTAAATAGAAGATACCATGGACATGTTTCAATTGTTTTAACTCTTCAACTAGGCTTTAAATCCACAGTTCTAGCAATCACTTACCAACTGAAGATTCTTTTTTAAGTCAAACAAAATTGTCTAGATTGGATTGTCTATACTGTCAATCTTCATTTAAATGCACACTTGGTATTGAATTTAGGTATCGAATTGTTCATCCTTTTTTTTTTTTTTTAACAAATTAAACCACTCCCAGTTGTTATTAAACCAATTACCATTCCAACAGTTTGAAGTCATCAGTAGCACCACTGCTGATTCTAGGCCCTCTGAAAACCTAACAAACTGGGTACCCAACCTTGATGAGGCGGCCCCTTTTCACTTTGTAGAACATAAATGTTCTACAAAGTCGGTTTAAGGTAATAAACACATTTTTTCCCCTTTAGCATGTTTCATTTACTGTTTTCACTTTTGCCATTACCACTGGATGCTATTTGTGGTACCCCATGAATTTCATATCCTCCTATTGGTGGATTTTAGATGACACTGAAACTTTAATAAAAGTATTTTTCACATTTCTCTCCATCTTATCTGTTTTTGCTCACAATGGCACGAATTTTGATAGTCATACAGCATAATTACACAGCTGTACTGAAAACCTAATCAATTAAAGCTAGCTTCAGTCTTTAGGTCATGTTTATGAACCCTGACAGATTCCCCAGGTTCTCTGCATTGCTGCAAGTTCAGCTGTTTGCACTTTTGATAAGAGTGTCATCTACATTTAAGCTAAATGTAGAAGGAAATGCTCCCACACTTGCTTTTTAAAGAATTTGACCCACCCATATTAGCTATTTTAAAATATCCCAACATGCTCAGCAAAATCATAAAGTACATCCACAGACACCTGTGTCATTAGAGATGATAAAAATGTGGTGCCATTTTGCCATTCCCAGCTAAAAGTTTAAGATTAGATGAATTATTTGAAGGGTTGTGTTTATCAGGGCTTTCCGAATTATTTTATTGTTTTATTAGGCATACAAAGACGTCTTGTTTTTATTGTATTTTATTTTCCAACCAGCTTGGATTAAATAAGCTGTTTTTGGACAATGGTTTCACAGACAGTTTTAGCACTGCATGAGTGTAACTGCTGGTATAAAGTCTTATATTAAGGTATACTGCACTGAATTTATATCGATTTGTGAAATATTATTTGTCTTCTTTTATTTCACTTTTTTAAGCATATCTTAAGAAAAAAAGGTAAACATTGCCAAATTTCCAGTATGAATATTTGTCACTACTTTTAAGTCTCTTACACTTACACACAGCTGTTTATGTATAGTAATATTAGTTTCAGTCCACAATATTTTATAAGCAACGTTATTAAATATTTATGAAGCTAATGCTATGTTTAACTTCGTCATCACTTCAGGAACAATAAACATTGCAAGCGAAGCTTTTTACAATCTCCCAAGTACATTACGTAATGTTTGGATAGTGTAAAGCTCCTCAAACATGACCTTTAAAGTGACAAAATGATGTGTACAATGTCACAAAATCATTGAGCCAAAAAATTATTTTAAAAAATACAAATCTGATATCCTGCGATTTTTTTTCCCCAGTACAAGTAACTGAGTCATTCGAACCCATTGTCGCATGATGTTACAGTCTTATTTTTGTAGAATCTTCATCTCTGCCCTCTGCTGGCCTCTTTTTCTGTTGCCTGTATTTGTTCTCCATCTCCTCAGCTGCTGTGTGAAGAAAGACCTGAAATTTTCTCCAACAAAAAAGAACAGGATGGGATCCAGGCAGCTGTGGGCTACACACAAGCAAAGTGTCACTACCGCGCCTTTACGCACTAGCCAGACAACGTGGCAAGAATTGCCAAACTTGTTATTGCTCACATCCAGTTCTGTGTATAAAAAGACTGCCCTCATGGCATGATAGGGTAAAAAGCAGATGATGAAAAAGCAGAGGCTGATGATGACCAAAGCAAAGGCTTTCTTCCTCAGGGTGTTGAGCGTCTGCTGGGATGGCCCAGGCTTCCACAGTCTGTAGGCGACAAACACAGAGCACCACAAGGTGCATGCCAAAGGCAACACAAAGCCCACGGTCAGAGTTGTGTTGTTGATAATGATTAAAGTCCAGATGGTTTGGTTGTTGTTTCGTAACTCCATGCATTCGTGACTGTTATCTATGGTCGTATTTTTAGCCCCGGTCAGAAACAGCAAAGGACTGGTGGTCAGCGCAACAAACAGCCAGATAAACAGACAAACCAATTGTCCGTTACACCATCTCTGCAAGCGTTTGTAGCGGTACGGCTGCACCATCGCCAAATACCGCATGATGTTCAGGGAAACCAAAAAGTAGATAGATGTGTACATGTTCAGGTAGAAGACGTAGAATATGAGACGGCAGGGCACCCAGCCGAATTTCCAATGAGAGCCCGAAAGATAGTAAGAAGCTCTGAAAGGCAACGAGCACACCAGCATAAGGTCTGACACCAGCAGATTAACCATGAACAGGTTGGTTGTAGTCAGACATCTCTTCTTTCTCCATACACAGAAGAAGATGTACATGGAGACCAAGTGTCCTACAAAACCCAGAATAAAGACAAGCAGGTAGGCAGCGGGAAACACGGACTCCTTGAAATCCTTAATGCTGCAGTTTTGTGAAACCATGTCACCACTTGACATCGGGATGTGAGAAAAGAGAAAAACACAAATCATCAGTAAACATACATAGAAACATTTATGAGCATATTTAAAAGAACACACCGGATGTTTTCAACATAATGTATAAACAGGTAAGAAATGAAATTTAAAAAAAAATGATGATGGGTATTAATAAGGTGTTGTTGAGACACCACAAGCTGCCAAAAGATATTACAGTGGACCATAATTTGCTTTGATTACACCATTGGCATTGTGTTAAGAGGCTTATACAATGTCACAACGTTTATTTCTGTCAGCCGCATTGATTACTTCATCTTGTACTGATCATGGGAGAGTCAGACTGCTGCAACATCATCTCCTGCGCATCTCTAAGATTCTTAATGGAGTTAAGGTTTGTTGTGACTCTGTGGTGGCCAATCCAGGTTTTTCCATTTTTCTCTATCACTCTGCAACAGGGTAAATTCTCTCACTAGTCCTCACTACACATCTGCTCTCATGGACATTATGCACATAAGTCACTTTAAATATGCACACAAGCCACTTTAACCATGTCACTTTACTGCATATTTGCACACCGCTGGACATTCCGTTCCTTATGTCCACTCCATTCCACATTTTCTACATTTTCTATTTTTTATTGTACAGTCAGGTATTTTTCCCACCTTCCTATAATTTCCTTATATCTTCCTTAATGTATATTTGTACCATACAGACATTTTATATTTTATTTTATTCTTCTTAGTCAATTTTTACTTTTATATATATATTTCTCAAATTTACTTTGTTTTTATATTTATTTTCTATATAGATATTTTTTCTTATTCCTTCTTAGATAAATAACGTTCTTGTTTTTTTTTTTTGTTTCTTTCTTTCTTTCTTGTTCTAAGGTCAGGGCAGTTGCCTAAGCATTTCACTGCATATCGTACTGTGTATGATTGTGTATGTGACAAATAAAATTTGAATTTGAATTTGAATTAAATCTGGACTCATCAGCCCACATGACCTTTTTCCAATGCTCCACAGTCCATTCTTTATGCTCCGTGGTTTACTTAAGGCTGCACAGCTGTTTATCTCCAATCCCTCGAGTTCACTTTGCATTGTGCATGTGGAAGACTATTGTGATTTCTATTGCTGTTTTTTTAATGATTTGATTTCACCAAAAGTTATAGCATAATATATAAGCTCCTTATCAAAAAAAAAAAAATTAAAATCTTTTCCGAACACGTTTCTTTCTCGAAGGTGATGCTTCACCGCTATCCTTCCAGGTTTTAATAATGCATTAGACAGTTCTTATCCAAATTTCATCATCTTAGTTGTTTTCTTTGCTTGATGCAGGCTAATAATTTGACCTTACTGAGAACAACTTCATTGCCACAACCACAGGATATGACTTCTGACATGGTTGTTTGAGAAATGAGAAGCTACATCATAAATAATGCAGTACTTATCCAAAGGAAGCCTTTTAACTATTTGCTCATTAATCCAGGTGGTGGCTCTTTTTTTGGCCAGGCAGTGTAGGTATGTGTGTATAGTATACTGTATATGCACAATTTTGCTCAGGTGGGCACAGAGAGGGCACTGCCCTTTTTTTTTTTTTTTTTTTTTTTTGAGGATCTGTGGTTGTGGTTTTGGCAACGTTACCTAGTAGAAAAGAAACTCATAAGGATTACTTTGCTATACATGTATCAAATAAATGACATTGTGAAAGGTAAAGGTTTTATTCTCGTTTCTCACACCCCTTTCCATGGTGTGAGTCAGAAATACCAGTCTATTTATTGCATGCACACACCCTCACAACTAGGGGCATTTGATCATAGCCAGTCCAACATGTTTTGGAAAGCGGAAAAAGCAGAACAAACCCAGAGTGGGACCCAACACAGAAACAGATTGAACTGGGGACCCCGGAGCTCCAAGACATCAACGGTAACCAGGATCCAATCATGCCATGCTTTGCTTATGCCCAGTTATAATTAGGATTTTAGGTGACGTGACATGTTGACACATTTTTACACTGTTCGTGGTGAATACTGTCTTTAGATGTCCATTTACTTTCTGTTATTTCTGTAATTACAGAAAAATGTGTTGAAAATTGTCTTCCAAACATATGAGGCAATTAAGTTGAACTGAGATTATGGCAAAAAAATAAAAAATTATAAGAATTACATCTTATATCTGAACGAATAAAATCATGCATAGACCTCGAGTTATCTTTGCATCTTAAGACTATGCAAATGTCACCTTAAACCATGGTTCAGTTATTTATTAGTTACAGTTTATTTCTCTTTGGATATGTTTTCTACGCTTTTAACTATGCACAGGTCTTGAGTCAACTTTTCTTGTAATGTGATTCGAAATTCACCTAATACTTCAATTACAGGAATATCATTAAAACCATGAAACCAGAGTATGTACAGTCTAAATGGCAGAAACGATTTTAGCTTAGCTATACAGCAACAGATTACACACACCACAAAATGTGCCATGAGGTTTTACAGAAACTTCTAAATGCATTTATTATTTAGATGCACACTAGACTTTCAGTTTCTCAGACAATTAGTGAGTCACTGTGTATTGGTTTATAAATGACAAAGAATCTGACTTAAATCCTTTAGTACACAATTCAGCCATTTCACTTGCCATCATATGAATATATGAAAAAAATAAAGCAGTTAGTTACCTTTTAAACTTGAATTTAAAACCGTAGACCTGTCAGGCAGAGGGAAATGCAGACGCCTCGAGCTGCACCTCCAGAAGAGATAAGAGCTGCACGAGCTGCATGAGACTGAAGCAGGAAGGCAGAATGAAGAGAAGTAGTTCTGTTGGGGCTTGCCTTTTTCCCACAATGCCAACCGGCGATTCTGCTTTCTCTGGAAATCATAATATGGGGGAAAACCATGGAAACCAGCCACTACTATATGCTGCATTTAAAATCCCTTATAAACATTGTTTTGTGTGTGTGTGTGTGTTTTTTTTCCGAAACAGGTAAAAGTTCCTCATTCCATATTTTGTTTTTATCTATTGGATATTTCCTGTTCCTCTGCATTTATTGCTCTTAAAATATATAACCCTTTCAGTTTTTATTGTTCAGATGCTGACAGGTTCTAAAAAAGCCACTCATTCGGAAATTGTGCACTGACGTGCAGCAACGGTGAGGCAGGGCTACAGTATGTACACACTGACTAACCAAGTGTATGGTTCATTATACAGTATGAGTGTCAGGGTCGGAAAGCTGTCGAACGCCGCAGTTTCTGAACATATACAAAATGGCAGAAATGTATTTCATTGAGATAATGTGGAAATGTTTTTTTTTTTTTTTCGACTTGCTTAAGGATTCTTGCTTCAAAGATTGTGTTGTGTAACGAGTCAGTGTAACGAATACAGAAGTAAAGGTAATCAGTTTGTGTGAATCTAGAATCTTGCGATGTTACAGGCGGTACAGAAAGAGTTCAAACCCCGTTAGTTATCACAAGTTTTATATAGATTCAATTATTATTTTTTCATGAACTTGAACACCATAAGTAATTACTGTACAATGTGAAAAGTTGTTAAACATTAAAAAAAAAAAAAAAAAATATATATATATATATATATATATATATATATATATATATATATATATATATATATAAAATAACAAACTGAACTGTCTGTATTTATATATACAGTACAGGGTGGGCCATTTATATGGATACACCTTAATAAAATGGGAATGGTTGGTGATATTAACGTCCTGTTTGTGGCACATTAGTATATGTGAGGGGGCAAACTTTTCAAGATGGGTGGTGACCATGGTGGCCGTTTTGAAGTCGGCCATCTTGGATCCAACTTTTGTTTTTTCAATAGGAAGAGAGTCATGTGACACATCAAACGTATTGGGAATTTCACAAAAAAAACAATGGTGTGCTTGGTTTTAACATAACTTTATTCTTTCATGAGTTATTTACAAGTTTCTATTTGTTCACAGCCATTGACATGTCGAAGAGGTTAACACGTCATGAGCGGATCGAAATTGTGTTGATATCTGGTGAACGCAGTAACCGGATCATTGCAGCAGATTTCAGTGCAAGACACCCTACGAGACCACCCATCTCCCATGCTACAGTTAGCAAACTGCTTGCTAAGTTTCATGAAACTGGTTCAGTGTTGGATTTGCCAAAATGTGGACGCATGAAAACTGTCACTAATGAACAAACATCAGTGGCTGTCCTAGCTTCATTCAGCAAGAGCCCACAGCGTAGCACTCGCTGCATGTCACTGGAGAGTGGCATTAGTCGAACATCCCTTTGGCGGATATTAGCTACTCACAAATGACACCCTTACAAACTCCAGCTACTGCAGCATCTCAACGAGGATGACCCAGATCGGCGCACCAATTTGCAGAATGGGCAAAACAAAAACTGGAACAGGACCCTCAGTTCAAGCAGAAGATTTTGTTCAGTGATGAGGCAAACTTTTATGTGAATGGTAAAGTTAACAAACAAAACCACCGCTATTGGTCTGACACTAACCCACATTGGATAGATTCTTCCAAGACTGTTGGAACAAAAAAGTGATGGTATAATGTGGTATATGGGGTACAAAGATAGTGGGGCCATTCTTCATCAATGGAAACCTCAAGGCCACTGGATATTTGAAATTGCTACATGATGATGTGTTTCCCTCTTTATGTACTGAAGCTGGCACGTTCCCTGAGTTTTTCCAGCAAGATGGTGCACCACGGATACTGGAAGCCTGTGCTGGCATTTCTCGTTTGCCCCCTCACATATACTAATGTACTAGTATACTAACATATTCTAACAGGACGTTAATATCACCAACCATTCCCATTTTATTAAGGTGTATCCATATAAATGGCCCACCCTGTAGATTAATATTATTCAGCACATTTGTCACTCATTAAAACTGAATGGTTTATCCCATTTTTTGCTGGCAGATTTACTCAAGCACAGTCACATTGCAAGAGAAGCATCTGTAATGCGCCGTCTTCAAGTCTCATCGCAGATATTTTATGGGGATTGTTAACGTTATTTGGATATAAAATGTGTTAACTCTCCCACGCTCTTATCTTCCTCTTGGATCTGATATTAACATGCTATCTCTCTCATGTGGTCTCTCTGTCTCTCTCTCCGCCCTCCCCTGTACTAAATCTTCCTGGGTCGCCTCTGAACGGACAGCTGTACAACTTCCTTTAGTTGATCTCCGCGATTTTGCAATGATGATTTAAAAAGGTTTATGTTCTTTGAAGCAACAAATGTGCACCAGAAGAACTATTTTTGTTACTAATAAACAGAGAACTCTCTGACACCCAACATTCTAGCATGTTCGATTGTGGCTCTCCTGAAGTTTATTGGAGGACAGCGGACAGACCAAGCGACTTGTTCATACAAAAACTTGCTATGTATGTGCCTTAACTGAGGGACTCAAGGACATTCAAAGCATTGCCATGGCTATTGTCTTGGGTCTGACTGATCCTATATATAATTTTTTAAAACCTGAAAGGTTTGCATCAAAGCAAATGAGGATATTGAGAAACAGGATGTGGATGAGCATTAAAACCCATACAAGTAAAAAAGACATCAATAGCCATCATATGTGATACGTAAGACAGGAAACTCGCTGAATGTTTGAGAATTAAAAAGTACCTAAAGAAGCATGTTTGGCAGTAGATTAGTTTAAATTCAAATCTCTCAATATAGTCGCAACCAACGATGAGCGGGCCCAAGCACACAGAACCATCGCTACTCGGGTGCACCACATGATTTTTGATCATGTTAACATGCATCTAAACGGAACATACCAACAGCATTATGCCATGACTTTAGAATAGGGGCGATTTTATGTCAAGACCTTTAAAAAGCCACACAGTATAAAGTCACTCAATGTGATGTCATTCAATATGATTTCACGCAGAAAGTTATTAACCACTTTTCGGCATAAGTTTGAGATAATAAAAATCCCTTTGCAATGTATTGAGATCACATAGGCCTGGTTTGGTGGCGACCGTATAAATTCCCTAGGAAGAGCGTATCAAATTCTACTCAACAGGATGTCAAATAACTGACATCCTGTTGAGTAGAGCTCCATGAACAGAATAAGTGAAAGTGTGTATAAGCTATGCCGCAAAATCTTGTGGCAGCAATAATGATATAATAATAATGGTAGGACATTCCAACCTGTGTGCTGATTTTCATGAGTTTTTCACGAGTTTTAGGTAATTCATTGAGCACATTAAGACCCCCCAAAACCCCCAGATGCTGAAAACAGCTTAGAAGAACAAGAGGGCCACTAGGACATCAGCACTATCAGACATCAACACTTTCATGGCACTGTCACATAATAGCCATGATGTCATTGTGCTGGTGTCATAATGCTTGGGCCCTAAATAAAATAAACCAACTGTAACTTTGACATGGACGTTCACTGTTCTACTTGGAAAGTCTTTTTTTTGTTGTTGTTGCAAGGATACAGATGCAGAAACAATTCATAAGGTCATATGACTAGAAAGCAAAAAAAAAAAAATCCTTTCAAATATTGAAGAAAAAAAAAAAACGAATGTAACTGTACACTGATATTTGTATCATTAGGAGGGAAGTTGTCCCCATTGACTGCGGTCATGCCCCACAGGTCACTGAATGTTCTGCTTTTTTAAACCCAGAACAATTGGTGTTGCAGTTCATTTCCTTTTTTCAAATCCCCAAAACAAAAATGTGACTGGCCTTTTCTGGGTGTTCAAAAATTAGCTAAATATTCTCATTAGTGTGCACACATGGATACATATGAATGGCTTTATGGTTAGAACTGTTGCCCTGCACCTCTATGGTTGAGGGCTCGATTCCAGGCTTGGATCTGTGTGCATGGAGTTTGCATGTTCTCCCCGTGCTTGGTGGATTCTCTCTGCGTACTCTGGTTTCAAACCCACTGGTTTCCAAGACTTGCAGATTAGGCTTATTGACATTCCCGAATTGTCCATAGTGAGTATGTGTGTGTGCCCTCAGTCTCCTGTGATAGGCTCCATGCCCCCAGTGACCCTGTATACAGGAGAACCATATAGACAAAGAGTGAGAAGTGGAAACACAGAGGGCATGCTGTGATGTCTGTGGTCTGTGCAAACTATGTATGTTCAAGATCTGATCTAACTGAAGCAACCCCAGATCATAACATCTGCCTCTGATGGGTGCATTACTTTATTCACCTCCAATTTTTACCCTGATCCACCAATCATGCTGAACTAGGCCAAATCTGGACTTATCACACCACATGACCTTTTTTTCATCGCTCCAAAGCCCAAATCTTAGCAAAACTAAGCCTTTTTTCTCATTAGACTCAGTAACAAATAGTGTTCTTTTGGCCACACAGCTGTTTAGTCCTGATTCTATGGTTCTATTGGTAATACTCTTTACTTTCAATATTAAACATGGGTGTGATTTACACTGTCTATTTTTTACAATGCAACTTCACCAAGCATTTAAGTGATCGCTGATTACCGGCATTGATATTTTTTTTTCCTTTGCTGTGCTGGGCAGTTCTAAACACAATTCCAGTAATTTCATCAGTGTCAGTTGTTTTAAATAAATCATTACCAGCTAAAACATTAATCATTGCACTAATTATTCAGTTAAAGTCTCTATTTGCTTGCTTGTTTAAATCCAAACAGTGATTTTTTTTTTTGGAGCGCAGTGCATGAAACAGCCGCATCGCAAGTCCCTGTATAAAATTAGCAATTAAATCTTTCTCTTTAACAATATTTATTAAAAATAAATTCATTAGGAGAGTTAAAGGACTTTTCCATTATGTGAAACATGCAGATTTTTACTTTTATAAAATCTGAGCATCGATCACTTTCGCTCCTCATGATTTGATTGATAAAGAAACATGCTCAAGCACAGTGGTTCTCTTAGCAAGATGAAACACATCATCCTACAGCCATGCCAATGCAAACACTACAGCTCATATCAGAGACATGGTTGATGTTATCTCTAAGAAAAAGCGTTGAAATCACATAGTTGATCAGTTCTGCATAGGACATAAGGGAAATAACAACTTAACACGCCATTTAACAATGATGGAGTTTTTCCCTTAATGCTCTCAAACACCCCATTTTTCACTCACTCATCCTCTATACCACTTTATCATGTACACATTGTCACGGAGGGCCTGGATCCTATCCCAGGAAGGGTTACTCACACTCATTCACATTCTCTGGGCAATTTGGGGTTGTTAGCCTAACCTGCATGTCTTTGGACTGTGGGAGGAAACCGAAGTACCCGGAGGAAGCCTATCAAGCACGGGGACACATGCAAACTGCATGCACACAGACCTGAGGTGGGAATCGAAACTGACCCTGAAGGTGCAAAGCGGCAATGCTAACCACTAAGCCTTCCCATTTTTAACAACAAAAAAGAGAAATTCTGTAGAATAATACATTTCTTGCTCCTGTAGTGTTTGTGCTTTTGCTTTAATTTATTTCCTAAAAGATAAAGAAATGCATCATTTAAACCTAGGAGCTACTTAGAATTTACAATTTCCTATACATATTCCTATCGCAATTTAGTACTTACTAAAATGATACCAATATTTGAAACAAACATGCAAAAAGGGAGGAAAAACTCACTCTCATCGTCTATGCGGCTTAATCCTGTATTCAGGGTCAGGGGGGCCTGGAGTCTATCGCAGGAGACTTAGGGCACAAGGCGAGGTACACCCTGGACAGGATGCCAATCCATCGCAGGGCACACACACATGCGCTACATGCAATTTAGGCTAATTAGCCTAATCTGCAGGTCTTCAGGAGGAAACTGAGTACCCGTAGGAAACACACCAACACACATGCACACAGAGACAGGAATCGAACCCAGAACCTGGAGGTCCAAAGAAACAGCACTAACCACTACACCATTGTGCCACCCCTTAGGTAACACCTTATACAAAATAAAATAATAATAATAAAAAACACAGTGAATGTCTGAAGTCAAATCAAACCGGAACTTTTGATAACCTCACTTTATATCTCTATATGATTCCCTGCACTTGTCCCAGTGTTTCACTAGTGCTTGGATCCCAACAAGGTAGCAAGTTCTCATTTTTCTAAAGCCAGCATTTTCAGTGAAATACTTAAACTTGTGGAAATGACTTGTAGCGAAGTGAGGACTGTACAGGGGATGTGTTCGTGAATGACTGTGTGTACAGTTGCCACAGACCGATGCATCTCTTGCACACGTTGCCAACAAGTTAGCGGTCAATTGTCAAGGACAAGGTGTTCCACTTGCTGACTGTTTACAACGCAGTAAGCCAACAGTCACCTCGGCCAGGACTGTCCTTCCAATTATTCCCAGTCTCCTCATTTGGAACACATTTAGGCTTACAAGTCAAAGACTAAAAAGAGATACATTAACATTCAGGCTAGGTAAAAGCATGAATCTATTTCAGGTTCATGTTAAAATGTTTGAAAGTGTAACAGTCTGGTCGTTGTTGAATTGATTTGCAAATATTTAAAATGGCTATTTTCAGTTTCCTTAAGTCAGAGTTTCGTTAGCGAGATCAAATGTAATGATCCATGAATCAGTCTCATGTTGCGGTACTGAAAGTCTGTTTTAAACAGAAAACCTTTCATGATAAAATATCAGATATCCAGAGGAACTAAACATTGAACAACCTTTTTTTTGTTTGTTTTAGTTAGATTTTATTCATTAATAAAAACAAGAGAGTTACTGTCCAAACACTTCTGCTTCTCTATTTTCACCAGATTCCTGTTTTGGGATGCCAGTAGAGACAACACAACTCAATACATGCGCATCCTGTAATACAGTGCTGTCCTTTTACAATTTATTTTCCTAAAAGATGATCATATAAGACATTAATACACATTAATAAAACACTCTCAAATCAGTTATTAACAACTCTTTTGACAAAAGTACTTAAAGCAAACAAAAAAATATAACTAATTCTAATTGAAAAAAAAATCAATAATAAAAAACTTGCACACTCTTCAGAAAGCAAATAAAAATGCAATATATTAAAAAAAAGAAATACAGGTATGCAAGAGTGTGAACACACACACACACACACACACACACACACACACACACACACACACACACACACACACACACACACACACCATTCATTTCATAAAAACAACACTGAATCTATTAACCTTACAACACAAATAATATTTCAGTAAGAAAAATAAGTCAAAAACTGAACAAAATTGATTAGTGCCATTAAGGCACAGTGGGACTTAAGTTTTTTTGCTTTATTGCATCTGTCAGACTTTTTTTATGGAGTCAAGTCTTAATATGAGGACTGACATGTCAGTAGCCATTTCCCTTTCACTTAAGTATTTATTAATGCTTTCCGCAATTTTTTTTCTTTTCTTTTTTACAATTGTTTGTGAAAGATAAAATGTGCATCCTGAACACGTCTCTCCTTTAAAAAGAGTGTAAGACAGTGTTTCTCCCTTGTTCTTCTATTTCAACTGTGCACTGATACTCACTAGATACATGTCAAGTCATTGATGTACATGGTGCAGAAATGCAATGCAGAAAATGTAGTAAACTGCAAGCACCAAGACACATTTCAACGTAAAAACAGATTATAACAAAAAATGTAGAAGATCATGATACCATTTTGACCAAGTAACATAAAAGCAACAAAACAAAAACCTGAAATTGACAAATAATTTGTTTACACATTTTTTTGTAGATGCCTGTTATTGCAAGTCTCACAAAACATTACAGTTAAAAAAAAAATGGTTTAGTCAGCTCAAGTGGACTGACATCAGTAGCGTTATTCATTTCAATACAAATAAATGAAAAATGCTTTGCAAGCATAAAAACAAATGTACTTTTTTCCCCCAACAGTACGGTAAGCTAATTAATAAAAAAGTTTGTCCTGAATTTCAGGTTTTATCCAAGAATTGCCATTCCAGTTCATCACTTACATCTTTCTCCTCTGATGCTACATCTCCAAATCTTTCTATTGTATTCTCACTGATTCATATCCTCTTGTTTGGTTTACTCCAAAGTATATTTAAACAAATATTAGTGATTAGGGAATTAGTAAATCTGCAGATTAATAGTAAAAACAGTCTACGTCAGTGCAAGATGATGACATGGTTGACGTCGAGGCCCGTTCTGGTCATGGCTCCGGGTCTTCCTTCTCAGCCTCCTCTTTCATTTTCTGTTCCTGCATGCGACTGCGAACTGAACCTAGGATACAGGACAGGATGTTACATGTTAATGAGCCTCACAGTTCCTGAGAATCGGGGAGAACAGACACAGACTAGTTACACCAAAAAAAAGGACAAAACAATCAGCACGCCAGGCCCATGGAGCAACGATTTTTGCGAGTGCCTAATAAGTGTGCACATATAACAGAGCCTCTTTTCAAATTCAGAAACAAAGCAAACAAAACAAGTAAAATTGTAATATAGCTCCTCCTACCATAAAAAGAGATACACTGCATGGCTAAATAAGTCATATTGTATGCTAATATTTAACAGGTCTACCTTTAGCTTTAATTATGACATGTATTTGCAAGGGGTTTTAACAACTGTATTCAACGTCAAACATTTATTTCCACCCAGAGTTTTATTAGGTTTTGGTTATAATCTTGTGTTGAGTCAACAAACGCTTTGTTTTAATTGAGGTTAAGGTTGGGACTCTGTTGGCTAATTCGTGTGTAAAGATGATTCCTCATGCTTCCAGAACCACTCATTCTGAGTTTTTCTCCCCGGATAGCTCCACAGGCATATTCCAGGATTAAAACATCATAGATGGGATTCACCTTGTCATTCAATACATTCAGGTAGTCAGCTGACTTCATTTTATTGTCATATAGCATTGTTGAGCCAAGACCTGACCAATTGGAGCAACCCTAGATCCTAACTCTGCCTCCAGTAAGTACCAAGCAGCTCACCACAAGTTAGTACAGAAGCTACCAAGTTTAGCCTAATGAGTCAGAGCTCATTACAGCCTTCACTTGCTGATGGCTTATCTAAGGAGTTTATGATTTCTCCACAGGAGGAGATATTTACGCATCTCAGCCAGCTTCTTGTCCAGTGTAGACTCGCCATTTGATTTGCTGTAATGGATAAAAAAAAATATACAGATTATAGGTTTTAAAACTGTTGCAATAATTGCTATAGCATGCATTTTTTGTTGTTGTTGTTGAAACAGTTTTTAAGGCCCACCTCCCATCAGCCTCATCTTGTCCATCCCCATCAAATCGTAACCGCTTCAGAGGTCTTGGGGTCGAATCTCCAGCGAGACTCCTCTTCAGGGGCCAATCTGTGCTACTGACCATCTGATTAATCTTCTGAAATTTGTCTGAGGTCTGTTTCAGAAAGAAAAAAAATACTTAGGATATACAGTACAACAGTAACAGTGTGGATTAAAGGTTAACAAATAAATCATTCTTATCTAAGATGTTGGAGATACATAGCACGGTCATAAAAATGCTCAGATGGCAACATCAGATAACATAACACCACGTGACCTAAACCTAGCGTATGTTGCAGATCTAATAGAAGAATAATTGACCAAAAGTGATCTGGACATATTAAACTTTTGACAACGGTGGTCAAAGCAAAGCACGCTGTAAAGTTGTTGCAGGAGCGACTAGACTCATCGGGGTCGGCAACCTTAAACACTCAAACAGCCATTTTAACCTGTTTCTGACAAAAGAAAACGCAGGAAACCACAAAACCCTTATGACATCTAAAATGAAGATATAACACTGCATATATAGTTTTACCTTTATGCTATGTATAAAAAAACTATAGTGTGTTGCATTTATGAAATCAATGAACTGCTACAGAAAAAAAAAACATACATTTCTGCATGAAACAATAAACATTTTGGGTTGGAATCAAAAACGTTACTTTCAAATAAAATACTCAATGTCTATTTGAGTCATCCCCGCATTTATGAAATAAAAAGCCGAACTTAAATTATCCACCTGCAGTAAACCAAAAATGCCGTCTGCACCTGTGTGCCGCCATAATTTTATTGCGTGTACTGGAGCATGAAGTCAGGCCCGGCGGTGTCGCACATCAGCAGTTGTGACGCATATTTTGAGCGGAATTATTTATTTATTTATTTATTTTTACAACGGGAGCCGACCCCTGGACTAGAGCAACTTCTTTCACGTTTCTAAGGCTGTGTTACACTGATGAGAAGATAGGAGTTCAAAACCACAGCACCACCAGTGCTGTACCACCCCTTACCACCACTTACCTCCTTCTCCACTAGGGGTGTAGTTCTATGGCTAATCCTTCTTTCTGACCCAAGCTAGAAAATGCAAAGATTTTCACAATACTCAAACCTGTTACTTAGGGGCTTCCACATTAAGGCTACACGAAGTGCCTCCCATCCCACTTCGCTGAGAGAGCTCAGCCAATGAGATCTCTCTAGGCGCTTGGGTGCGACAGGCTACAGCATCATATGGGAATCAAACTAGCACTGTACCACTGCGCCACTCGGGGGCGCCAAATGCTTTATTTTGGTCCTTCATTATTTCTTTTAATAAAGAAAATTGAGAGTATTGAGTGCCATAAACATATATTCATACTCAGTCTAAAAAAAGGTCACAAGAAACATTCATAAACTATATTCCTACTACATAAGGCAGTTTGAGCACTTAAAACATGAGGAAAAATGTTTAAGTTTACTGCTGAAGCAATGATAGTACAAATTTGAATCTGATTAGATATTGATATTTCCCAGCTTTAGTGTGCAGTTAAATAAGTAGAACAAATTAGAATAGTTGAAGAATTACTCACCCCAAATGATTCTCCAATGGACACTAGGATCCTGTAAAAACAGTACACATTGCAAGCTTTAGCAAAAACAGTGTACAAGATTCTCGCAAGTTTAGCATTTTCTGTCGCTTGTCCACATGATACCCATTTTTCAAGTAATGTTGCATAATCACATAAAAATCTAAATCGCAATATGGACCTGAGCAATTATTTCATTGCAAATATTTACAGGTAATACATGCATAGTTGGAAATTTATGCAGAGTTTGTCATTAATGTAAGTATTATGCTTATATATATTATATGAGGTGCTAACTAAATATTTGCAAACTTCATCTTAATTGAGATCAACTGATCCATTATTTGGTGTTAGTCTTCATAACTACCTTTAATTAAACTGTTCGACATAATCTCATTGCTTTTCAATACACTTTGCTTTCCTTGTCACTCATTAAAAATGTTTTAGGCTGAGAAGCGAGTCATGAATGCACAGCTGTCTTCATTTCATCATAAGTGGGAACCTCATAACCCCGTAGGGCTGCTTTCAGGGGACTAAACAGGTGAAAGGTGATGACAGGTGAAAGACTATAGGGACGATGCTTTAACACCTTAAAACCTCAAAAGGTTTTTGCACTGCAAGTGTCAACAGTGTGGGAAGAAGTGTGAGGATGTGCAAGATCACAACGCACTTGCATAGCAGTCCTCTGCATTTAATCAGTAGTTTAGGCTTCAGCTCTTCAGTAAGTGTCTCACTGTAACAAGTACTGCTGATTCTTGAATCGTTTTTCCTGATAATGTTCCAATACTGGCCGTTAACATTCACAGAAAACTGTAAGCAGCAATTTTCCAGCATGATGTCTGACTTTTGAAGATTTTCTTGGTCTTTGTTTGAGGATGTTTCCATTCCATACACTGCTGGTTACTCTTGTAGTGATGAATCCATGTTTCTTCAGATATCCAAACATTTTTGCTTATGCCCTTCAGGTTCGGTGCCCTTTTTGAAACCCAAGTCTGTCATGGATTCTTTCATAGGCAGAGCCATGGCTGATTTGCAAATGATTAGCCACATAATCCACTGTCACACGTCTATTTGACAGAAAAATTTCACACATGCGCAACAATTGTGAAACCTTTCTTGAAATTCTCTATTCATTCATGCACACTTCATGACAAAACACTTCTCCATACTGTGCATAAAGTCTTTGATAAATAATGGCACAAGGTACACCCTCAGACCTCAGAAAAAAAAAAAAAAAAAAAAGAAAAAAAAAAAGCACTGCACGCTGATGTGTGTGCGCAACACAAGTTGGGCATCCATTTTTTCTTGCACTGCAGTGTGTTACAAATGAACTGATGTAACTTGGTCACACCTGCACAACAGTGACTGGGGAGACAGTAGCCCTGCTGATAAGAGAAGTTTTAATATAACCGGAGTGCGGATAATTTTTGACTCAGCCTCAAAGTTACAATTTAAATCGCAATAAATGTGTGTCAAAATGACCGTAATGATTATTTGATCAAATTGTGCAGTTCTACCCTAAGATGATTATTTACATATAATAGCATGCCCTTAAGAAATTTGCTAATGATAAAAAAAAAAAAAAAAAAAGGAATTCATCAATGAACAGCACATTACCTTTATACTGTATGTTCAAATGTTTACAATATTTCTAAATCACTGATACCACAAACCGAACTGAACCAAACTCCTGTTTAAAAGAGTAATGACCTGGATCTGGGCGTCATGGCTCCTGGGGTCAAGCGACTGCTCTTCAAAGGTGAGATGTAGAGGTTCCCACCAGGCACTCTGAGAGGAGAGCTGGGATACCTGTATGGACTGCGAGGAATATGTGGAATGGGAGACAGAGGTGGAGGCTGGAAGGAAAAAATAAATAAAATCCAGGGATACCAACCTTAAGTAATAAGAACTACATATTATTATTAATTTTGTCCAGTAGTGGACATCACAATATATTTGATAGCTTATTACCCGAGGGGAAGCATACTGCAAGATGTTCGTCTTCAGCTTCTGCATAAACACCAGGTTGTAGAAGACAATGATGGAATCGTATTGTCCATCTCTGATTAACACACGCTTGAAAGTCTGGATGATGGAAAAACAAAAAGAGCAGAAATGTAAGGAGTGATTTAATTTTGTCTTTAACAAATAAAATCCAAAATAATAAATAATTATAATAAAACGGAGCAGTTCAGACCTCCTGACTTGTGTTGGGAAGCTCTTTATATGCAGTGACGATTGTCTTGAAGCGCAAATCCACATTTTTGACCTTGCATATGGCATACATGGCAGACATCATCAGCTGAAAAACACGGATTTTGTCAAGATACCTTTATTGATCCACTTTTACAAATTCTGCATAGAGTAAAAATCTTTTACTACATTCACCATGTAGACATATTTCAGTTTAAATATAATCAACCCTCACTAATCCAAATTATACAGGAGTTTCTTATAAGGAGTTGCAGTTGCAGACATTCTACGGGTGGTGATAACAGATGGTAACACCACTGGGGACATTTAAATATATGCATCACTGCCAGTTTTTGTAATGAACAATTATTTGAACACCTGGAACATGGTTGCATGGGTGAAAGCAGATTAGTTCGGTCCTCTGCACTGCGAAGATGACAGCTACATGCCAAAACCCACATTCAAAACCATATAAGCCATCCCAAATTGCCTCTGTGTTGTTTTATTTATGCACAGTGTAAGATGCAAAGCTAACTAGCTTAACAATGCTGAATCCCAACTCCCTTCTTAACACCTAATCAAAGGCACTACTTGGTGTGTTGGACAAGTGACCATACACCCGACGCATCACGTACTAGTTTTTTTTTTTGTTTTGGATTTTTCCCCGATATGCATTCTCTCTAATTTAGTCGTGTCCAATTCCTCCCCGTCATTAAGGGGGCTCCACATTAAGGCTACTACTACCACTCAGCCAGGAGGGCCGAAGACTATCACGTGTTTCCTCCGAACCACGCGACACCAGCCGACCGCATCTTTTCGAACTGCTCGCTCACGCACCGTTGGGGGCAGAGTAACACACTCAGAGGACAGCGCTATCCGCTCCTTCCGTTGCGCGAGCTCACAGACACCCCTGATTGGCTGTAGAGCCGTGATTAATGTGGGAACACCAAGTACCTCTCATCCCTCCCGTCTGAGAGAGCTTGGCCAATCAGCTCTCTCTAGACCACCCGGGATTCGAACTGGCAATCTCCAGATGATAGAGCAAGCACTTTACCACTGTGCCACTCGGACGTACTAGGTTTTTATTTAACACTATTTGGGATTCAACCCTGTAACCTGGATGTTAACAGAGTTGAAATTCTACAGAAGTGAAAACAAAGACAAACTAATGAGATTTACAAGACTGTCCATGGTTTATTCTCCAGACCTTTTGGTTACAGAGTACCAGTAAGAATGTAAAACTACTTTCACCCCGTTAATTATATAAAATAATTGTTAGTTACTACCCGTCTGTTACCACCTCTACCAGTTGCAGCTAGTCAATACAGCCAGTTGCGAAAGGTTGTGTTGGAGTGGAGCAAAATAATAACTAACAAACAAATCACATTTGTCACAATCGTTTATCTTTTGATAAATGGTGTTTGTGGAATTGTTGTATAAAAGCAATATCAGGCTCAAGGTCGTGCTGTTGTGCTGGATATCATCACTAACATCACACATCAAATTCAGCACTACACGTGCTCTTGTGAGATATAGCTTAAATGTACCTGGTGAAAGTTGCTATTTAGGTAAAATAAAATTCATAAAGCAGTCCAAATATAACAGAGGTTCTGGGGATAAACCCAGAAACCAACAGAAACCAAAGTTCTGGGAAAAAGATACTTTAAATTACTTACATTTATTAATGATAAAACATTATAATTGTTTTTCTTTATTAAAAAATTTAAAGTTCCTGAAATAATTCGAGAGGTAAAAACAGTCCAGGTCATCTTGTATCTGGACAGCTGGTCACACTAACACAGACCTGAAGGCTTCTGCAAAGAACAACCTTTTAGAAAGCCAGCTAACATGCTTTTTAGATTAAACACTACTTATTTGGGGAAACCCAGGGCAAGTAGTGGACAGCTTAACAAAAAATTTACTCATCTTCCAGACTGTTCTGTGTTGTGAAATGCAGATATAATGTTTTAGGTCACTGCTGATCTAAAGTCCTAATCAGATTCCCAGTCACAGGTTGAACCATCCTGCGTCTTACAGTGGTCATCTTGTCTGTGTTCAGTTGATTTAGGCAAACTTACAACGTTAATATGGTCTAAAATTGACCAAAACCTTGAAAATATACATCTTTCTTCAGAAAAAAACTGTTTCCATCTACCACAAAATACTTGCCAAATAGTATAATTTTGCAAGAATCATTTTCAAGTAAATGGCAGAGTTGCAATACCACAACTTATTGGACTGCTATGTGTTGCAAGAAAAAAAAAAGGGAGCGGAATAAATTGTGTCACTAGCCTAAGTATCCGTCATTAACAGGAAAAAGAGTTTAAAGAAATATAGTGGAATCTCGGATTGCGAGTAACGCGGATTGCGAGTGTTCCGCAAGACGAGCAAAGATTTTTAATACATTTTGACTTGAAAAACAAGCAAGTCTTTGTTTACGAATACCAAGTATCATGTAGCACGCATATGCTTCTTGTTTTGACGCCGAGTGTCATGTGATCACAGCTGAGCCAATGGTTTTTCTCTCTCTTGCACTGTGGAATTGTGGGTACACACACACTCTCTCTCTGCTCCACACAGAAACACTGCTCTGTCACGATTCTTTTCAAAGGTAAAGTGCAGGTTAATTTGTTTTATTTTTACTTTACAGCAGTGATTCCATTAGTCTGCGCTTATTCGAGTGTCATTAGAGAGATTTCTTGTTTATTTTCCAGATAAAACAGTACTCCGTTGTGTGTGCGCACGAAAATCAAATAAGAGAGGAGGAAGGGTTACTGTGTAAGACAAGAAGAGGGAAAGGGAACGGTCTCATTACTCCTCTCCTCTTACTTTAGCTTCACACACGTACACAAACACACACAACGCCTGCGCACACTTATGTCGGGATTTATTTTTACTTTTTATTTTTTATTTTTTTAAAGATAAAGTGCAGGTTGATTTGTTTTATTTTTACTTTATATTTTGCGTTAATAATTTTTATGTATTTATTTTTCTGGGCCGTGGAATGAATATTTTGAGTTTTCATTATTTCTTATGGGAAAATTAAATTTGGTTTACCAGAGTTTTGGAATAAGAGCCCACTTCCAGAACGAATTATGCTGGTAATCCAAGGTTCCACTGTATTATTTTGGTTTATATTCCTGACTTTGATGAAGGTCATATTTCAAGACAACTTATGTATAAAAACAGGAAATTGCAAAATGTTTCACTGTGAGATGGCTGTAACTTTATCAAGAAGTTGCATTAGGTGACTAACATAAACTAGGCCCTCATTTTGAAAAATTTAAAAGTGAGCATTGAATGAAGAGCATTGAAAGAAATTAACATAGTGCATGGAATCAGTCGCAAAACAAACATTAAGAGAAATAAACTTGTATGTATAAACAGATTGTAATACATGCTCAGATGGAACAGAAATGCAGGTTGATACCTGGTCTAGGTGTCGGTCCTTCATTAGCTCATATTCATTCTGTAGTGTGTGCTGGAGCAAGGTCCATATGATGGCCTCAAGCTCAGGATGAGAGATCAAAAGGCGAGAGAAAAGCATTTGCAGTCGCAGGTAGGCCATTCTGTACACTACACAAACAAAAAAAGCAACACAAACAAAGAATAAACATCAGTGAAGGTGGTGAGGAACCACTGTACAGTAAAGGGTCACCATCTCCTAATATATTTCAGTCATGCCAATCTTTTATTTGCAGCTTGAAATAGCCACCTTTAATGTGGCTGAGTCTCAGTATTTCCATTTGATCTACAAAATGAAACTGCAGCATCTCATGTTCAGTAAATGAGTGGAAAATTAGAGAGGTTGAAAATTACAGCAAAGTAAATGAGCTCTACACTAACATGCATTTGGAACAGTTTATGCACGTCATGTTTGTTATCACTACATCACACTAGATCAGCTCCTGCTCAAAAAAGATAAGAGATGATGTACGTTTCTTATAGAAGAGGCTGAGGGAATTGGAGCAGTGCTGTCTGGTGCCTGGGGCAGGGGGCTGTGATGGGGGCACGACTGGAATGTCTGCCTCTGCTGCTGCAATTCGACGACTTGGACGCACAGGAGACAGATATCTGACAGAGACCAAACAAAGGACGAGAAGACACAGGGGAAAAAGGCTAGAATTTTCTCATAAATTTCCCAGTATTATCTCTACACCAAAAATAAGGCCAAAGATTGGTGAACATCTGACCAGTACACCAATTTATTTTTTATAGTTTATATATTTTTACAGTACACCAATTTAACATCCCACCCCCCATTCCAGATTTAGTTGCACTTTGTGGTCATTTTCACATGAAGACTAGATTCCGAAGCATGACTCCGGGAATTTGCTTATTTAGCGACAAAACAATTAGTGAAGTAAGGCAAGGAGGTCGGTGGTCAGTAATCCAGTTCAATTCCAAACGGGTTCAATCAAGGTTCTATGCAAACCACTACAGCTCTTCCATTCCAACCTTTTCAAACCATTTCTTACTGGAGCTCAATTTGCACACAGTGTAAGTCATGTTTTAGACCTCTTGGATGCAGTGAAGGGAAATGGTAAAGCAAGAATAATAAGGAGATCTATCCAATTGTGTGCAGTTTATAATAAGGAGATTATGTAAGTACAAACTAGTTTAACATCATAACATAAACAAACGTTTATGGTGGGGTTGCAGTATTCTGAGTTCTCTTACATTCTCTCCCTTACACACTAGCTAATAAGCGGAAATCAGAATGCTAAACTCAGAGAGAAACTGAGAAAAATTCTGGCCTCAAATTTGCATTATAACTCAAAACTAAAACTTCCTAAAAACTTCAGTTAAAATGAACAAGTGTGAAATCAAAATTTTGTGCTCCTTTGGTGCTCCCGGACTGGCATGTTCTGTAACATGGTTTAGTAACTACTATCTCTGTTTTCAAGGCAGGAAGTGCCATTTTACTATCAGTCTAATCTAAAAAAAATAAAAATAAAAAAAAACAGGAAGAGCAATCAACACACCAAGAGCAACACCAGACAAACTAATAGGCTTCAAAGCATTTCTTTTTCTTTAAAATTTTGGGTGAGCTAAATTAAACTTAAAATGTTTAGCAGGACAATTCTGGCGTACAAGCATGACCATCAAAGCTGAGGGACTTGCTGAATTTAATCTTTGACAAAGACCAGGTTTAAAGTCATCGATTACTGCACTCTGTCTTTGCTTTATTGGTTTATAGGAGAAGCATTACAAATTAAAAAGAGACAAATGGAGTGCTATTGAAGGAGTGAGCAAAGTAAATGACCAATTAGCAAAAAGTAACTTAACATACACCAGAAAAACCTTTTTCAATTCTAAACCTTCAGCATAATTCAGATGTTTATTACACCTCTGCAACCCCTAGTTGACGAGTTGAAATTTCAATTAGAGGGATATTTTCACTAGTTGCAGGTAGTAATGCTGGAACAGGTGCAGCTTTGTAATTCATCACATAGTCGCTAGTCTCCGTATCATTACCTGGGATCAGAGGGCGGCATCAGAGCATTTTTATTTTCAGGCACAAGTACATTTCATTTGACTGATAAGTAATAGTGTCACTATCAATCAATGCAGATCTACGTCCAGGCACCATAAACAGGAACCTGTCGATTTTAGAGCTAAATGATGAACCTCTGTAGAGCGTGAGAAAGACAGGCAGTAGTGTATAGCTAATGTGGGTTTCAGCCACGATGTATTACATGCATTTTTGGGAAGGTGATTTCACTTCAGTATTGTAGTTTAGGCTGTAAGAGGAAGCAACTCTCGATGAGGTGGAACAGTTTAGTTCTGTGCATGGATAGCCCGCTTTCTCAGAGACAAGACAGGCGGTTGACTCACAGATCAGCTGCTGTGTGGTTGTGCTGCAGTGGCAGGTTTAATGTTGCAGGAGGCTCCACTTGCTCTTCAGGACCGTCCTCATGACACTGCCTCAGGAGCTCAAACAGGAGCGAGTCCTATGGGAACAACAAGGTGTTAATATTTTCTCAAGTATCTTTAATAAAATCCTTTATTTAAAACATAAACAATAAATAAAATAATAAATAAAAAACTGCCCTCAACACGCCCTCAGTAAATATATGCTGAATAATGAAACAAGTCTAGACGCGTCTTCAGTGTGTCTTACACAACCCCAGGAAATCTGGTGCCTGTTCCTCAAAATGCAAGCCAACAGATTTTTCCCCCCAACTTTGAGATCAGAGCTAGTAAGTGATTACTAATCTGTAAAGAGATTGCATAAGCTCCTGCTATTGTACACATGACGAATATCTCCACTCTAACTGCTTGCGTGTTCCAACTTTCTCATACACAACCACAATCAAATGATCAAAAGCACATAAAATTGCTTGCACAAACAACAAACTGATTTTTTTTTGTGATTTTTCTCCTCTCCAACACACTACCTTTCCTCACAGGGACTTTATTTTAAAGACACACAAGATCAAGGATGGGCAAAAATCCGCAATTATATTTTTTATTTAACTTTCACCATCGGTTTGCTGATTTAATAAATGGTTGATACTGGGATACTGGAATATTTTTGGACTAGATGATCCACCCATGACTACTTTAGAAAGCACACTGCCCCCAATCGTGACTGTAATCAAAATTAGTAAAAGGAAGAGTGAGTTTTTTCCCCTTGCAAAAGCCATTGTGAAAATCAATAGATTATGATCTGAAAAAATTCCCCAAAGCAACCACAGGGTAGAAACTAAACATAACCTAGATCTGTTATGCATCGATATAAAAATATATTAGTCACCTGAGGGGGAAAAAAATAACCTGGGCTTTATCAACTAACCTTTAGGTTTCCATCCTAACCTTTACATGTGCTGACATGAATCCACGCTGCCTATTTACTAATATTCATCATCTACAATTAACACAGTACATAAATGTCTTTGAAGGGGAAAAAAAGCTGTCTATAAAAGACCTTTTCCCCATTTGTAAACTCTACTGACTGTACATCAGTGTCTTAATATTAAAATTCACTCACTATTTTCACATGTGATCATAAAATGCACAGTGCACATGTTTGTGTATACAGACTCTCATTTCACATTTTTTCACACCACTGAAACAGTTATCGCCCACAATGCACAGGAAGTGGGAGTGGTACATGGAAGTTAAACAAGAAAATGATGAGAAGAAAGAGGTGGGTAAATGTGCAGAGACTCCTCCCCTTGCAGCCTGTGTGACGGAGAGCAGCTCATTACTCCAGTCATTAACAGCATGAAGAGCAGCAAGGTACAGCCGATTGTGGAACAGAAACAGACAGGGAGCTAAAACACGCATACAGCATTAAAGTCTTAAATAATATTGGTTACTATTAAGACGACAAAGCCAAAGAAGAAAATGAAAGAGCATTGGATGTGACATCATTGGTGTTTCTACATACTGACTGGACCACGAACATGGAAAAAACTAACAATTATACCCCAAGATGCAAGCTGCCTTGTGAGCATGTGGTTTAAAACGAGCACGAGATCACAAGGGTACGTGCAGGATCACATCAAAACTGCTGTAAGAACTTTTTGCTTCCTTTTGCTGAGCAATGTTCAATCTTCATATCCCCAAAAAGGATTGTAATTCTGGATATAACAAATTTTATAAAGACATTTTACAAGAACATAAAAATAACATACATGTTCCGTGAATGAACTCTAAACTGACAATGCAAAACAGTAGTGCTGACAGCAACTGTACTGTACAGGATGACTTTAAATACAGTCTATACAGCTCAGTGTTCAGCACCGTATTCATTATAGGACTACTCTTCAACATTGTGGCTTTGTACATCTTCACTTGCTCGCTGAAACAAAGGAATGAGACCACCATCTACATGTTGAATCTGGTTGTATGCGACACACTTTTCGTCCTCAGTCTGCCATTTCGGATTTCTTACTTTCTCAACAAACAATGGCCTTTCGGGCCAAACCTTTGCAAAATCTCTGTGGCACTGTTCTACATGAACATGTATGGCAGCATCTTTTTCCTGACCTGCATCAGTGTGGATCGCTTTCTGGCCATCGTTTACCCTTTAGCCTCCAGATTAATGAGGACTAAAAGAAACGCAAAAATTGCCTGCTGTTCAGTTTGGCTGCTAGTGCTCTCGGTCAGCTTGACAGCTGGGTTTAATTTGGAGACCTCCAGCTCTGGAAACACCAGCTACTGCTTTGAAAAATACAGCTACAGTCAATGGAAATCTCAGATATCCAAAATAGTGCTGGTCATGGAGACTGTGGGCTTTGTGATCCCACTGCTCATCAATCTTTTCTGCTCCATAGTGATCTTAAGGACGTTGAGAAACCTGGACACAATTAAAAGTCAAGTGCAATTGAACAAGACCAAGATCTTGCGCATGATTGTTGTGCACTTGCTTGTCTACTGCTTTTGCTTCATCCCGTATAATATCAATTTATTTTTTTACTCACTGGTTCGCAGTAAAGTCATCGATAATTGTGCTGTGGAGACTGTTGTCAAAACTATTTACCCTATTGCTCTGTGCATTGCCGTAACCAATTGCTGCTTCGACCCTGTTATTTATTACTTCACTTCAGAAACCATCCAGAACTGTATTAAACGCAAGTCTTATGCTGCACAAAGCACCAGGAGGTACAGCAATGGTCCAGACGAGTCTCCTGTGAACACGGCACAGTTCCTGATAGCCAAGTTAATATTTAACGAAACTGCTGTTTGAGGACACGGATGTTTCTATTCCATACAACAACAAAGAAGTAAAGAACAATATCTTTTCCTGTATATACTTAACAATGACATATACATTTATAAGGAAGAGAATGTATTTTGTTTATCTTTCATAATTAAATTTTTTCCATATTTTAGTATGTCATCATATACAAGTCAACATTTAACAAATGAAAAAGGAATCTGTGTTTTAAATAATGAACTATGTAATGAACTGTGTAATTTAGCAGGCTGAGAAGATCTGAGGTTATAGCATATTTATAACACCTAATATATTATTGCTCACACATAGTTACATGTAGTGAAAACCTTTTTTCATATCTAAACAATTATTCTTCTTCCCTGCAGATTCTACTGACATGTATTTTATGGTTTATATAAAAATGTATTGCAATATACATTAAATTTAGGGTTGACACTTTTTAAACCCAGAAATGAACTTTAATTAATTTAAGTGCATTAAGTTAAGATTTATTTCATGAACAAAGTCCAAAAATTTAAATTCTTATTAACTGAACATTTACAAACAACCATGCATAACCATGTAATGTTTGAACCTTCCATACAAAAGAACACATTAGATCCAAGCTGATATTATTAAAGCTTACTTGTTTGTTAGTTACTGAAGTTTAGAATAATTGCTTCAACCTAGAAAACAGCTACAAAAAACTGTTACAACAATAAAGAGGTATTGATTTGCACCTCAATTAAAATATATCAAAGACCATCTGGCTATGCATTATAGACCCCACTTTGAGAACCACTGCTGAATTTTCCACAATAAATCAGTCAAAAGAGGGCTTGTTTCATTACAATTTTCATCCATTAAATAGAAGAATAACTAAAATAAATTCATTAAAAAAAAGACAAAAACGCCTGGCACCGTCAACTAGGGTTAGGCGATATTGCTTAAAAAAAATAAAAATTAAAAAATAAATAAAGACTTCATCATTATGAATGGATCTTGAGGATTTCAATAGTATTTTCTCACATAATGCAAATGAAAGGTTATACAGTTGATTTATTACAAGTGAGCTTTTATTTTCAGAAATGTGCAGCACCACCTAAAGCAATCAGTGCAAACAATGATTCTATTTTAAACAACAAAATACGTAAAGAAAAAAATTTATCGTTTGCACAATTTGCTATAGAGGGCATTGTTTGAATTTTTGTAACATGGGTAAATGGGAAGCACATCTTTCGTGCCATGAATCACGACTGCAACTGAGAGATTCTTCCATTTATAGTGTGACAGCAAATCAACATGGCATCACACGTACTATCTGATATAAACAAAGTAAAACTTATTTCCTTTAACAAACTTACTATACATGTCCTACCCGTCCAAGTGGATATGAAATTCTAAGAATCACTAGAAATATTCGGATTTACAGTAGGAGTTCTAGTACAGATATTTGAATATATACACATGTACACACAGGTGGGTAGATGGATTGATATAATTTATTATCCGGTTTGAGTAGGGTTATCATCATAACCTGAGTGGACACCAGAGAGGTCAAGCAGGTAAAAAAATATTTGTGCAAAAAAGGTTTTTCACTCAGAAATGGGACCGAATATAACACATACAGCAGCAGTAAAATTTTATTCCACATTATAATATCAATCTGAGGTTCAGATCTTTGCCGAACCATGGGGTGTGATTCTTAGGATCTCATATACATATGGTCTGAAGAAAGAGCAGTAGTAGTGTGGCACCTGAAATTTATCAGAAAATGGGAAATTTATGCAGATAATTATTTAATAATGTTGAGTTCATAAATATTTGCAAACATCTTTTTATTATGAGTATTGAATATTTCATTTTAATATTTCATTTAAGCATTAAACAAAAGCGATTTATATCTCACCATTCCCAGTTTTGAAAATAGTTTGAAAATTACCATTCTTTCAGTCATTTCCAAATCGCAAAACATCTGCTTATGGGAAAAACAGCAGGCTTAAGGTGTCTGTTAATGCTGGACTGTATAAAACACTTATACAACTGTGAATCATTACAGATTCACAGGTGTCCTGGTTCATCTGCTGATTTTACTGGGGAAATAAAGATGACTGCTCTTTTGTGTATTTTTGAGTGATAACTCATAACATACTCCTCCAATGTTAAAACGTGGAGTTCATACACAATTAAGTTTTATTTGAACAGCAATAAACTGCAGGCTCAAGGTCCGTAATCCAGCCAAAGTATCCTGTTCCTGTGTTAAACACAGATATTTGAGGACTTACCAGTTAACATCAGCTGAATCTCCAACAGATGGCTTTTGCATGCGCTCTCCCACACACACATGGTTCAAGGGCTTGGAGAATGACAAGATCTTCACTAGAAGACTGAGGAGACCATTCCTGACCAGCCAACCAACAACATATCCATATTCACAATGGAACATGGGCAGCACATCAGTAAGTCTTAAAAGCTAAACACTGTTTTTTATTTATTTATTTATTTATTTATTTATTTATTTTTAGAATTTCTGTCTAATGTTCAGGGTTAAGTGCTTTTCTTTGTTACGCTAAAGAATTTCTGCAAACTATAATAAGTTTTTAAAATCGGAGAAAAAAAATTCTTTCAGTATTATAAGATTTATTGGGAAAGAGAAAAACATGTTTTTGCATGCTATATTGGCATAAATAGTGTAATGGTGTAATATCCAAAAGACACTATCTTTAGAATCTTAGTGTGCTGAGTACAGAGATGAAAAAAATGTACTTTTTTCAATGGTTCATATAGTTTGAGAATGAGTGTTTACATGATTAATTTAAGTACCGAACATACAAGTAATGGCACCTGATTCATGAGAAGATATGAAAAAGTAAAAAAGTAGTTTTTATCATAATTATTATTTTCTAAAAGCTACTTATTGTAAACACACAAATTAAAAAGAAGTTTTTACATACATTCAATACATTTGATCAACACACATGCAGCCCTTGTTGCACTTCCCATGGAGGCAAAGCCAAGAAACATTTGTGAATTGCATTTTACCAGACAGTAAGAATTCTGGATGTACTTTTGACATAATAGGCAATGTGCAAATGAGGTGCTACTGCAAGGACTAGATCAAATTTCATCATTTTGGAAACAGCTAGACAAAAACAAAGAATATTGGAAAAGGCTTGTTTCAATGACTGGTTCCTTCCAAAAGCCAGCACACTGCTGTGCTTAACTCTCATGAGGGTTAGTAAAATACTGCCAAGTAACACAGAAGCTCAATAACACAGAAACATACTGTGATGAGTCTTATTTACATTAAAACCAGTTCACACCTCTTATTCATCGGTTTCATGTCGTACAGTGTATGTAGAAGTGGTCAGAAGTGAGAAAACGACTGACTGTAGTTAGATGTATGTAGAAGTTAAGAGTAGAATCAATGGCAGCTGAAAAAAAAAATAATAATTTGACCCTGGATCTGAACAAGGTTGAAAAAGGAACTGCAATTTATTATTGCTTGTATACCTATGTTTTTCAAACAAGTCATTTTAGTGCTTAGTAGATTTTTAAACGAATGGGTATTAATATCGACTGACATTGAAGGTTTCAGTATCAGTGTCAGAAAAGAAAGTATCATCTCTAGTGATCTTTGTATACAGTGAGGAAAGCAGCAGAACCACACAAAGGTGGAAAGTCAGCGTACGCCTGTCTGACATTATGGGCTTTTTGACTGTTAAGCAGGGTACATTTTCTAGCACACAGGAGAAACAAGAAAACCACAATATTCTTAGTTTAACTGATAACTGGTTTAATTGAAACTCAGGCACCTTTAAAACATTTCTGTGTTACAAATTTAGAGTTCTGAAATTAAATGAGATGAGCACGGACTTAGACACTCATGACAGTGAAACTGACAGAATTGAAAGCTAGTAATTAGTCATCTTGATTTAACTCCAACTTAGACCAACTAACAAGCTATGCAAGATAATGTGATTAAATAACTCAGGCCCTTAGTTGTTACACTTAGTTGTTACATTACATGAAATTAATAATAATTAGCAGTATTGCAGGAGTTATATTTAAAGACTAAATTGTCTGTGGTATAAGCACCTGTGGATGTTTACATGCGATTATTAAATATTACGGTAAACATCCACAGGTGCTTATAACCTCTTATTATCTTTGGGGTCATTTTGACCCCATTCAAGGTTTAAAGTCTCAAAATTAATGATTGAAATATGTATATTTTTGCTTCATATTCACTGACTTTTATACATAAACTTGGGTAACAATTTTAATTATGATAATTTTCTGGAGGTTGAAATTGCTGGGGTCAAACTGACCCCAAGGATAAAAGATGTTAGTAAATTTGAAGGTAACAGTAGGGTTAAATTCATGAGTGGCAGGCCTTTTAATATAATACAGTCTATAAGAGTAATGTCTGCAGGCGAGGACAAGTTACTAAGTCATTCCAGGCACTGGCGGCATAGACAGGAAGTTGACACAGGAATAGAACAGTTGCTATTTTGCCTTTAGTATGATCCATGAATCAATGGAAAAAAGGAGCACTATAGTGGTGACACACCCAATTAACGCAAATATAATCACAGACGGGTGTGCAAAGGTCACTAACAGCTTTGCACAGTGCAAATATTAAATCGCAATAGATTATCTGCAAGCATATTTAGTTATTTAGAAGAATAAAGATCATGAAAGTAGTGGTTCAAAACCAAGCACACACGGTCCCTGAGCATGGCCTTTAGCCCATGACTGTTCGGTTGTATCCTGTCTAAACTGTAGATATAAATGTTGGTGTCATTGTTGCTCTTTACAGACAGGTTCAACCCAGGAACGAAGCTCAGTTGTTCTGACTGATGTATCTAGGAGGGAGAACAGTACCCCAGGAGCTCATCATGGATCTGATGAACAACACAGCTGCCGTTCAGACACCATTCAACTGTACTGTAGAGATCGGATACCGCTTCACCTACTTCCAGATTTCCTACAGCCTTATCTTCATATGCGGCTTGACCAGCAATGGCATGGCACTCTGGCGCTTGTGGCTCATGCCATGGACTCTCACCAGCACCGCAGTCTTCATGGCCAATTTGGCAGTCGTTGACCTCTTTTTCATTCTTTCGCTCCCATTGCGCATCTATTACTACTACAACCGGTCGCAAAGCATGGCTTGGTCTCCTGGAAGCGTCTTTTGTGTGCTGACCTTCGCCCTCAAGTACATCAGCATGTATGGAGGTATCTTCTTCCTGGCATTCATAGGACTGGACCGATACTTTGCAGTGACGCGTCCTGTGCTGCGGCGACCGAAGCAAGCTCATAACGCCTGCATGCTCAGCACTGCAATTTGGTTGATGGTACTAGCGCTGAGCTTAGCACTTCCATTCATGCACTCTGCAGCCTCCGACAGTCAGTACACGTGCCTGCTCGACCCGTCCTTGGGGCCCCATCGAACCTTCATCCTGGGAGCACTGGGTCTGGTACTGGTTGCATTTCTGTTACCTGCATTTCTTCTGCTCTTTAGCTACTGCCGTGTCTTGCGCGTGCTTGGCAGGATGCCTCACCGCGGGAAAGGTCGCCACCGCCGTACTTTAACACTCATCTACTCTGTGTTGGGGGTCTTCCTGCTTTGTTTTGCCCCGTACCACACCAACCTGCTGTGTTACACACTCGCCCACGTAGGAACTGTCCCGAGTTGTGGTCTGGCTAAATTTGCAAGTGCCTTGCACCCAGTCATGCTCTCACTAGCCAGCGCCAACTGCTGCCTTAACCCACTTGTCTACTATTACTCCGGCAGCCTGGTGCACAAAGTTACTGCCAGTAGCCAGAGCAGCCAGGAGACAAACACTAGCTTCAATTCCAGAAGGAAAAAATCTTATAAGTAAAAGGTTTACCGTGACTCAATCAGGGACACACAAAGCTAAACTTTAGCATCATTTTTTTCTGCATAGTAGCACTACAAAAACAGACCAGTGGCTGCAACCAGGCTAACTAAAAATTGCTTCATGTCTGTAGTGAGAAATGGCACTTCTCACACCACATATGCTCGAATTATGTGTGAAAAGAAACTACTTTGTATTTATTATTTGTGCCAACCACCCTGACAAAAGGAAAATCTTCACAACAAGACAAAGTCTGAGCCCCAACATGCACGGTAGTGTATTAAAATAGCAAAACCATTGAGGCTAGTGATATTAACATTTTGTTGCAGAAATATGACCAGGGATATGTGTATGTTTCCCTTAACACAATGACCAAATATAAAACTGAAAGTGCAAGCAAAATACAACATGCAATTTGCTTGAACTGTCCACTTCTGGTTCTCTTCTCCTGTACGGACTGTAAGAATAAAAACGAGCGAACTCAGCTTCACTGACCTCTGAAATAATTTCATCAAGCAAGCAGGTGCCAACAACTTTTAACTGCACAGCAACACAATACAGATCACAGTTTGGTAGTGCTAGTTTTCTTCGGATGACGTCTGAATATTTTAAGGTTATCTATAATACCAACCCATCTATCTGCCAAGTCAACACCTATATTACTTCCATTCAGTGGAAGTGGTTGGGTTACCTTTAAACAGGCCACGTTATGTCATGCATTGGTTGAAGGTAAAGCTCACCGATTTCCATGCGATGCTCTCCATGATCTGTTGCTCACAGCGCCACAAGTGTTCGATCATGTCGTGCTTCAGAGTGAGCTCTGCCTTGATGAAGCTTTCTATCACTTTATAGAAATCAAAGGCATGAAGCTGGAAGACATCCAAGATCCAAGGGAAGCACAAGTTCGTCTCAGGAGATTCACTGCTGCCATTCTTCAGGGAATATCCTAAAATGTGAGCAACTGGCAGTTAAATTTTCAAAATATCCAGTTCTTCAGCAAAATGGTTCATTTGATCAGTGTTTAAGTTTTTATATACAACACAAACACACGGTATGTATGTATATCACACATGCACTCAAATACGTATACATAAAATTGCGGACATTTATCACACAGTAAAGAAACATAACCGAGTTATTATTACAATTCAATAATTGTATTTATAAATCGCTGAAAAAAATTCAGCTTTATAGATTGAAATTAATTATTGAATATTGTAGTGTTACAAGCCAAGTTAATATGAAACCTACTCAGGTACAATTGTGGGAATTTCAATCCTAAACTATTAAACGATTAAAGTCACAAGCAATCAGAGAACAAATGCCTAAAAATCAGCCGAGTCCAAGACCATCTTCATGGTCAAGTGGTCAACACACGCATCCCAAGCAGACCACACGAGGTCATCCTCAGCAGCAGCCAGAGGCTTCCATACAATGAGAACTCCAACTAGATGCAAGACACCAGGATGTGTCAATTATCAACAGGTGCTACTGCCCCCAGTGAGTGATATGTACACATCAGCATGAATGTGTGGTGATGCATCCTGTTTAATTCCTCAATCTAGTCTGCTAATAGATACATGGTGTTCAAAAAGCACATTGTGGTGCAATTCTCAGGGGCCCACATTCCATTGCCCACTGTATTAATATAATTCTGACCAATCAGAATTAAGAATGCACCTACATGGTATAAAGTGGGTTAGAATTAATGTTATTTTTACAGAGACATGATTTATGTTTGATTATTGTGTTATTTACTATGACTGAGACTTAATATCAGCGGATCTTACTAGACAGGCCCTGCCCACAGGTGTTAATGACAAGTTGCTGTAACTTGGCTTACCAACATAAGTTGCCAGGACAACTTCTAGTGAACAGCCAAGGAGTGAGGTGTGGAAAGTAGCGTTGTTCAGGAGCTTACTGTAAAGAAAAATAGCCTTTCATGACAACGATTCATTATTTGGATGATTGTTTAACGATGGTTTGGATGATTGAGCCGTGAGCAAAAATCAATACTGTGCTTACCTGAAATTCTGCACAGAGAGTCTTTTCTCTTCCTAAACGGCAACATTAAGGAAATCATCAGAAATTTAATGTAACAAAAAATAGCAGTTTTGTTTCCACCAAATCCCTTTATACTCACCGATTTAAGCATTGACTCCATGACTTTGTAGTATAGCTGGACACCTAGAGTAAATCTCTGCAAAACAGAAAAAGTAAGCTTATCTTACGCATGAACATCATATAGACCAACTGAAGTTTTACTTTATTTTTTTATTTTTTATTTTTTACCTTTTTGCCCAAACCTTCACAGCGCTGACCAACAGCTTGAGCAAATTTCTGGCTGAAAATCTGACTGAGGTGTTCAACCCGCTTCATGATGTCTTCTGATGGATCCACAGTGCAGTTCTTTTGGGAAACAAATGAAATAAACAAATAATTTAAAGACGTTAAATAATCAGTGGTATTTTTTTAAACTGAACATATAGTCGACTACACAAGGTGGAGAATCAATGTTATTGCCTATAGTGAGCTTAAAAGAGAAGCTGAAGCTACCAAAATAATTAACGAATACTTGAGTACTTCATTTCAATTCAGTTCATGCCATTACCACGATCACTTATTAATGTATTTTCTAAAATGATTTTATTGTTTCAAAAAACATTTCACCCATCAGTTCTTTCCGTATTTTATACAAGATCATGCTTAGTGCTTAAAAATAGCTGGACCAATATGAAAAGACTGTGTGTGGTATTCATAACTTCCTCTATATTTTATGTGCTTCCTTTTGTGTTTCTGGTAGATGTGTGCATCATGTAAATCTATTCTCGCTAGTTGGTTTGTAAAATTTCCCATAGTCTTAGGTTTACAAAAGGGTGAGAAATGACTATGTGGGAAAATGAAATCACTGTCACTGGGGTTAAGCAATCCTCCAAATTAATTGCATCATTTGCATCCAGAAAACATACAACATTTTTATCAGCGTTATGGATACAACATTAAATTGACAAACTTTTATGAAAGAGTACAGGTTACTCAGTCAATTTTAAAGACAGAAAGCATTACCATTGTACTATGAAGGAGACTTGAATGAGAAGTGTAGATGTAAAATGCGTCATTTATATAATAAATTATTTAGAAAAACTGACTTAATGGATGTGACATCACCCCAAAAGGGATGTGACTTGTGTCTGAATCAGCCGTCCACAAACTATATAAAACATGATGGAATAACACATTTAACATCAAACATGTGAACTAGTTACGACTGTCTTTTTCTTTGTATTTTTCATCATTTTTAATTATGAATTTCTTGAATATTGCAAATTCCTGTCTTCAATGTAGCTGAGATGAAAAAATGCTGTTTTTTATGTGGTGCATTGCTCAAAATTAACATTTAAATAAAACCTTTCTATTCCAACAATAAGCTTTGTCTTCTGGTGCCAGCGCTACCTCGTGAAATTTTGTTAATGCTAAACTGGAAGCTGTATGCTTTCCATTGGCTTATTAATTTACCAGGAAAAAATTTGGAAAACTAGAAAACTTGAATAACTGATAACAATTGTGTCAAGGCTATAATAATGTACACTACAAGGCAAAAGTTTGGACACACCTTCTGCTTCAGTGGTTTTTCTTAATTTTTATTACTTTCAAAATTGTATATTGATACCGAAGACATCTCAACTATGAAACAAATAGAGTTTTGTAGTAAACAAAAAAGTGTTAACCCAGAATACGTTTTATATTTTAAATTGTCCAAAGTGGGATTTTCCCCTGATTTTCTCCCTAATTTAGTCGTGTCCAATTCCTCCCCGTCACTAGGGGGCTTGCACATTAAGGCTACTATTACCACACTGTCTGGAGGGCCGAACACTATCGGGAGTTTCCTCCGAACAACGTGACGCCAGCCTTCTTTTCGAACTGCTCACTCACTCATCATTGGGGGCGGCGTAACACACTCGGAGGACAGCGCTATCTGATCCCTCCACTTGCGTGAGCTCACACTGGCTGTAGAGCCGTAATTAATGTGGAAGCACTAAGTACCTCTCATCACTCCCCTCTGAGAGAGCTCGGCCAATCAGCTCTTTCTAGACCTCCGGCTGTGAGAGGTTACAGCATCACCCGGGAATCGAAATTGCGATCTCCGGATGATAGGACGAGCTCTTTACCACTGAGTCAATACACTGATTAGTGGTACTACAACTACTATACAACTACTGTCCATCATCACAGGTCAAACAATCATAAAAAAAATTTAAGAACTTGTATCCCCAAGTGCAGTCTCCAAACCCATCAAAGGGTATGATGAAACTAGCTTGCATGAGGACGACCAAGAGCTAACTCAGCAACAGAGGTTAAGTTTAATGACCAGCTTCAGAAACCACTGGTTTATAGCACCTCAGTTTGGAGCCCACATAAATGCTTCTCAAAGTTCCAGCAGCAACCATATTTCATTACCCACTGTTCAGAACAGACTGTGTGAGTCAGAGCTTCATGGTTGAATTGCACAAAGAAACCATTACTTCCGAAGAACTAAAAGCAGAAGAGACTTGCTTGGGGAAGCAGACATTAGATCAGTAGAAAACTGTCCTTTGATCTGATGAGACCAAGTTCAAGACTTTTCATTATAACCACCACGTCTTTGTTACACAGACAGGATGAACAGACTGTTTCTGAATGTGTGGTTCCTGGTGTGGGGGCGCTTTGTGGGTGACACCATTGGTGACTCAGTGAAAACTGAGGGCACATGTAACCAGGATGGCTAGAACAGCATTTTGCAGCAACATGCCATCCCATTTGGCCTGTACTTTGAGGGACTATCATTTGTTTTCCAGCAGGACTGTTACCCCAAACACAGCTCTAAGTTAAGAGCCATGTGACCAAGAAGGAGAGCGATGGAGTGCTGATCTAGCCTCCCGATCTATATCCAACTGAGATAGTTGGGGATGAGTTGGACCAGAGAGTGAAGGAAAAGCATCCAAGCAAGTACTCAACACCACTGGGAACTCATTAAAGATAGTTGGAAAACCATTCCAGGTGACTACCTCATGAGGCTGATTGAGAGAATGCCAAGAGGGTGCAAGCTGACATCAAAGCAAAAGGTGGTTACTTTGTAGAATCAAAAATATAAAAACATTACAGGTTACTTTACACATTATGTTCACTACATCATTCCACATTTGATGTGTCATAATTTTACAGACTTCAGTAATATTATATACAATGTTTAAAACTATTTTTTAATTGAATAAGAAAGTGTGTCTAAGCTTTGTCTGTTACTGTAATTTTAATTTCTTGGCCAGTGAGTTACTTTAAAATGTTGGGGACCAAGTATAAGGCATTGAGAATAAAATTTAAAGGAAGTTGTTGTTAGCATACCCTGAAGTAAACCATGAGTATGCCTGACGGTCGGTCACTGTTTGAGGTAAGCTCACCCCTCAGCTGCTGAATTGAATGCATGGCCGCTCTGAAAAGCAAAAATTCCAGGTTACAAAGAATATAAAACAGGAACATGTTATCATTCTAAACTGGTTGGTCACAAACAAAAAGTAGGTCAAAAGCACACAGAGTGTATTCTTTTTTTCAATGTCAGGAATTTACCTTAATTTATGGTTTTCAAATTATAACCAAATGTACATTACATCTTCCCTATTTACGGCTTGAAACGAGCAACGTATGATGCTTAAAGAAAAATTATTATTGTGGCATCAAATTCCCCATTTTGGAAAAATTTCCTAAAATTTTTACAAATGACTTGCACACTTTATTACAATTGCTGAAATCCTGATAAAAGAACTGTACTTTTAGACAAAGGAAATTATTATACCAAAAAAAACAAAAAAAAAAAAAAAAACACACAACTTTGCCTTGTTATATTAAAATTTTATCATATATAACCTAACTTGTCAACTTTAACATCTTGTTCAAGGGGCACCATGCACCTGCACAAACTTTTAATAAATCACATGACAAATTAAGGAAACCATTATAGGAGTGGGAATCACCAATCACCTCCTGACACAATATTATTAGGATACCCAGGTTCTGATTCAATTAAATTTAAAAAAATGAGGCTTCTAGAGACACACAGGGCTTCTAACGCACATGATTTTCGACTAATTAGCGCTCAGTGTTTTGAGACTTGAGTAAGCATGTGTAATGAGTAGGTTTGAGACTAATTCGCTCATAGAGTTTGGAGAAAAAGGCAAATCAGAGGTTTTTAACTGGCCAAAGATCCACTTCATTTCATTTGTAAAGTAAAAGTGTCTGTGTGAATCACACAACAGAATCACGATTAATAACTGAATCAACCCCCTCCCCCCATCTCTAAAACATTCTGATGTTTCTACATACGATCATGACCCACTTAGACAATGCTATGCTAGCAGATAGAGGGCCATCAGATTGCTTAAACTTGTTTCCATCATTTGACAACTCGTACTGAAAACAAACAAAAAAAACTGCCACTACTGCTGCCGGTTACACATGATACTTTGGCTGCAGTTGGACCTGCTGTACAAGGAAGCTGTGTAATGGGCAAATGCTGACTCAACATAATCAACATTGTCTGACTTTTGATTTTCTTGTGCTGATGAAAACAGATATTTGCATAAAATAAATAAAAATGAAAATAGCAGAATTATATTAGCATGTGAAAATGCAGTTTTCTAAAAGGTCAGAGGAATCCAGCAAAATTGACTGCTTGTTAAAACACTACTTTGCTCCTGTTCTCTAAGTGATTTATACAACTTGTAAGTCTTGATAATAAGATTATTACACAGCATGGTCATCATTGTTATTAACAACAACAAATTTTTATACACATTTCAAAGCACTCAAAAGAACAGCTTCAACTCATCAAACATAATAAAGTCAAACAAAGCAATAACAATAAGAAAACTAAGTGTAATTGAAAGTCATGCATGAGTTTTCAGTGAGGTGTGTAACTGACTACCAAACATATGATATTAATTATTTTAAACAATTTTTGCTTTCATATTCTGTACGCAATTTTAAATCTTTACTGAGAACAAATTTTACTTTTTTAATTTACAGTTTTAAAAAATTAGCCCAATGTACAGCTCTACTACACGACTTATTTCCTCTCCCGTTCCTTCTGCAAATCAGCCACAAAGCATCGATGCACAAGTCTAGAAATGTGTGGTGTTTAGTGGTACAGTTATA
The DNA here is from genome assembly GCA_011419295.1 of Clarias macrocephalus. NCBI lineage: Eukaryota > Metazoa > Chordata > Actinopteri > Siluriformes > Clariidae > Clarias > Clarias macrocephalus. The sequence continues at coordinate 62,618 of JAAGKR010000210.1, read as the reverse complement.
CTCACTAATCACGACAAATAAGTGAGAGTAGTGGTGGTATGTTTTATGTAATTGCTGCCAGGACTCTTGAAATGAACTATAGTGAGGAATGACTTATGACGATGATTAATATGCCTGAATATATAGATATGAATATATAGATATGATCCCCAAACTATTTGTTTTAGGAGCATATTGAGAAATAGATGGCAGAGAAACACATAGCCTGGATTTCTCAGGTGTGTGGAATTATTAGCAGTTGATGTACAAAGCAACATGTGGCCTTTTAAGATGCCAAGCCCTAAAAGCATTAATTAGTTGCCAGTTGCATATTATAACTATACTGAACAAAAATATAAATGCAACACTTGTTTTTGCTCCCATTTTTTATGAGATGAACTCAAAGATCTGAAAAATTTTCTACATACACAAAATAACCATCTCTCTCAAATATTGTTCACAAATCTGTGATAGTGAGCACTTCTTCTTTGCCGAGATAATCCATCCCACCTCACAGGTGTGCCATATCAAGATGCTGATTAGACAGCATGTTTATTGCACAGGCGTGCCTTAGACTGGGAACAATAAAAGGCCACTTTGAAATGTTCAGTTGTGTCACACAACACAATGCCGCAAGTTTTGAGGGAGCGTGCAATTGGCATGCTGACAGCAGGAATGTCCACCAGAGCTGTTACTCGTGAATTGAATGTTCATTTCTCTACCATAAGCCGTCTCCAAAGGCGTTTCAGAGAAAATGCCAGTACATCCATCCAGCCTCACAACCGCAGACCATGTGTAACCACACTCTATGCGAAGGAGATGTGTCGCACTGCATGAGGCAAATGGTGGTCCCCAGACCCCCCCAATAAAACAAAACAGCACGTTTCAGAATGGCCTTTTATTATGGCCAGTCTAAGGCACACGTGTGAGGTGGGATGGATTATCTCGATTGAACGTGAGATCTTCCAAAAAGTAGCCCACAACCACTGACCTACACCTGCCATAATAAAGTAATAAAGCAATAAGGCATACATGCCAAAGTGACCCACAATAAAATAACTGCAGTGTACAGGCTTCAGTGACTTGATGCTTTTACAAGACAACCAGAAATAGATTAAAAAAATATAATATATATATTTATATATATATATATATAAAATATATATATATTTTTTTACATAACTTTAGTGTTCAATTAATTATTCTTTAATTTATTATTAACATCGACAATAAGCTGGCCACCAAACAGCATAGTTTGGCAAGATTAAGCTCTGGTTGCTAAGCAACATAAGCATCAGGCTAAGCAGAATAATTAGCAGATGCAATGGACCAGACAATAGCTTAAATTGCCCATGAAATTAAATGGTGTTTCAAGACTTTGTGCATCTGCCCCTTAGTGTTATGGAAACCAATATATTACATTGTTTTAAATTTGTAGTTCATTACTTCTGGGAAAACCCTTTCTCTAGAGTAGCAGCTCATAAGCATATGTCTGACTGCGTATCCTCTCCCACACTATTGCTGTTTTTCACTACCCCTTGGCATCTTTGATATATACCAAGAAATTGTAATTTCCTGCCATGACTAAAAGACATTAACCACTGACGCAGGTTAAATTTTGCAATTCAACATGTTAACCATTCATGTGAGTGACTCATCAATTAGGGCTCTTAGGGCTTTATTCAGTTTGTACATGTGATGTGATATTATTAAACCCATATCTTGATGTGGTTAGCACTGCTGCATTTCTCATATATGCAAAACAGCATTTGAAGCTTTCCTACCTGATTGGGGTCTGTGGTGGAATGGAGACATTCTCCTCTCCGGATGGGTTCTTTCTAGGAGTCATTTCTACCTTTGTACTAAAAGAAACAAAGTAAAATATACAGTTAACCACAAATATATTAGTGAATCAGTATCGAGTTTTAAGGGGATACAAAAGCAGATTCATGAGCAATACATACACTTCTGTTTTGATTGATTTGAGGGTCTCATCATCATCTAAGAACAGTCGTGCGTCAAAGTCCTTGCTTTTATGGTAGAGCTCTTCATAACTTTTGGATAGAGTTTCCACCTATAAACAGAACAAAACCAATTTCTAAACACTGTGCAAATATACTCTAAAGCAAAAGGAGGCTTTAACATTCAATTATATTATGTTGAACCGGCAACAATATTCCCCATCCTCATAAACGTCTATATAATCATGTAACGCAATCAAACCACAGACTTATTGACTTTCAAGCTCAGCTCAAAGCTAATATTTACTTCAGGTTCACTGCACATCATAGAGCTTTAAATTATTCATTTAAGAGGAATACAGAAGCTTATGGTCAGGCCAGATGCAACACTAATGCATGTAATTGCACTATGAAAACAGAGGAGGAAAAGTGATCATTTGTTAGACGTCATCAATTGGACAGTTTTTCCTCTAAAAGGACTTAAACTGGGGGGGAAAAAAAAAAGACAGTTTGCTACAGAGAAAAAGATCATTCTGAATTGAAATTCTGGACACAGTAGACTGAAAACTGTAAAACTTAATTTAATGTTAATGTAGTTAATGTAGTGTTATATGGGGCAGGGGCAGCTCAGTGGTTAAGGCATTGGACTACAGTTCAGAAGATTCCAGATTCAAACCCCACAACCACCAAGTTGCCACTGTTGGGCCATGAGCAAGGCCCTTAACCCTCAATTGCCTAGAGGTATAATGAGATAAAAATGTAAGTCGCTCTGGATAAGGGTCTGCCAAATGCCTAGATGTAGATATGGCATCATATCAAACATCATTAAATCCCCCCCCCCCCCCAAAAAACCATAGTTACTACTGCTACGCAGAAATCGTTCTGATCTAATGTGCCATAAATCTCCTCGTATTTGCTCAAAAAAAGGATTTTTTTCTTTCTTGCCTCAAGTCAAACAAGTGTGTTTTTATTTCAAATAAAATATGCAGGGTGTTACGATATTGAATTTGTTTTGTGTCTGGTTAGGTGTGCTAAGTCTCTAGTGGTGGGAGGGGGTATTTTTTTCTCTTGTTGTTGCAGGTCCCCACCTCTTCAGTGTACCTGCAATCTATTGGTTGCTGCCCTGCCTGCCCTTTGTTGGTCCCGCCTCCTGCCAGATGATTGGGTATCCAGGAAACCCAGAGGCCTACTTAAGGCCTTCAGACAACTATACTTGAGACCATGTCTTTGCTTACTGTTTTTCTGTTGCTAATTTGTAAAATTATATTGTGTATGACCTCGTGCTACGTTTCCGACTACGTTTTTGTGTATGCCCTTGTTTGGTTCTGGTTGCCCGATTGTAAATACGTTTTGTATATATTTGTACATAGTTTTGTAATTGGTGGTTTAGTAGGGAGTCGACGCCATTTTGTTTACACCCTGTTCTCTCTTGGTTTGAGGTTAGCAAGGGAGTAAGGGAAGAACTTTGTATTTCTTTTTCTTTAGTTTTGGTGCAGGTTAGTTGTTTCACGTTTGGTACTAGGTAGAGGGCATTTTGTTTATTGTTTTGGCCTTGTCGGCTTCTGAAGCTCACGGCCACCTTTTGGGGATTTGCTTGTTCACTGTTTGTAAATAAACACTAAGCAAACGCATTTTAGGTCTCACCCCCTTTTTCCTTTCTTTTCTTTTTTCATTCCTGTTACGGCCCGACCTAGACCGGGGCGTAACAGAATTGGGGGCTCGTCCGGGATGAAAAGAAAAGAACAGTATCCCGGCAGTTGTGGAAAAAATAACCCTCCATTTAGGCATCAAATATCATCTTAGGCAGAAGGAAACTTACTGCTGGAAGTTCCTGTGATCCTGACAAGCCCATGGAGTCCAGGAAGGCAGAGAAGCTGCTTTGGTAGACGTTTTTTACCTGTAATGATATAGTAAGAATGGTGATGAAATCCTTTAGAAAGACACAATAGAAATCTCAAAATTTGTGACAACTGTTAAACCTAAGGGGGAGAAAATTATAAAATCACCCTGACAACAAAGGAGAGATGAATAAATAATTTTTAAGAGAAATGGATTTCATGCATTTTTCTTTTTTTCTGACATCTATTTCACACCTACTTCTGCTTTATCTTTAATTTTGTCTCTTATCTGTGACTGATCATCACAAACAGGAAACAAAGAATGTTTCTTGGTTTTACAACTGATTCCTTATGATGTTCAAAAAAAACAAAAACCACCAGCTGCCCTCACGCTACAGATGCATGTGAATTTTCTAACCTCATCTACGCTGCAGTCGCTCTCTTTACACAACTTCTCCAGCAACTGCATGTCCATGTCTGGTGGACGGGGCTTGGCTTTGTTCCGCCTCGAAGTCCGAGTTGGGGGGCTCTGTGTCGTTTCGCTTATTGCCGACTCTGATTGAAAAGAGGACATGGGTGTAACTTATTCAGGTTAACTACAAACTCTGGAATACCGAAAACATTTTTCTGTAAAGGAGGATTAAGTGTAACTTGCTTACTGTAGAGAGGCTGCAGGAGTGAAGGCGGGCAGCGCTTGATGTAGAACTCCAGAACACACAAGAGTAACTGGAAGGCTATCACTAGGTCATCCTCCATCTGCAGAGCGCTTCCTGTATAATCACAAACGCAGGGACATGCACTGTAAGACTGCAGATTTGCCTTAAAAATGACCATAATGAAGAGGAAAATTAAAGAAAGCAAATAAATAAATAAAAATACAATAAAAAATTGCAAGCAACGATGACGGGCCCAAGCACCCTGTGCCATTCCCACCCCGCGCGCGAGTGTAAACATTTGTAATATGGGTGTTTGTGTGTGCATGTGTGTGCGCGCATTAGTGTGTAAGGGTTAGTGTGTGTGAGAGTGACGGAGAGAGGTGTGTGACGTGTAGATGTGTCAGTCTGTGTGTGACGAGTAAATGTGCTTGTGTTTGTGCTTGTTTGTGTGTATGGTTTGAGGCTGTGTGTGTTAGTATGTGAGAGGTGTGTGTGTGTTGCGCGTAAGTGTAAACGTTTGTAACATCGGTGTATGTATATGTGCGTGTGCATGTGTGTGTGATGTCACAGAAAATGTCACTGAATATAATGTCACTCAATATAATGCCACACAAAGTTATTAATCATTTTTGGTGTACGTTTAAGACATTATCATGGCTGACCTGTTTGAGATATCAAAAAT
>JAAGKR010000210.1:0-57482 GCA_011419295.1 Clarias macrocephalus | reverse complement strand
TGTGTTTGTGTGTTAAAACAGGGCTAATGTCAGTTTGGGCCCTAAATATTTGTTGAGTGCATTAGTGTGTGTGTGTGTGTGTGTGTGTGTGTGTGTGTGTGTGTGTGTGTGTGTGTGTGTGCATCGTGAGAGGTGTGTGTGTGTGCGCGTAAGTGTAAACATTTGTAACATCGGTGTATGTATATGTGCGTGTGCATGTGTGTGTGATGTCACAGAAAATGTCACTGAATATAATGTCACTCAATATAATGCCACACAAAGTTATTAATCATTTTTGGTGTACGTTTAAGACATTATCATGGCTGACCTGTTTGAGATATCAAAAATCCCTCCGCAATTCTGCATCCTCAATGTCTTTAGATCTCTTTGGCCCAGTTTGGTAGCGATTGTATAATTTCCCTAGGAGGAGTATATCAAAATCCATCGGGTGCATTTTTGCAAACGACCCAAAATAACCGGCCTCCTGTTGAGTTTAGCCCAGGATATGCAGTGCGAAAGTTGTTCGGCTCGATGAGCTCTACATGTGTACCGAGTTTCGTGTGCCTACGTGAAAATGTGTATGAGCTAGGCGTCAAAATCTCGTGTGCGGGCCCCTTTGGGCCCCGGGCCACGAGACTCTCAGGCATCCAACCTGTCTGCCAAGTTTCATGAGTTTTTGAGCATGTTAAGACCCCTGAAAAGTCCAAAAAGTGTGGGAAAAAAATAAATAAATAATCCTAAGGAAAACAAGAGTGCCCTTCACAAACTATGACGACATAGGGCTGATGTCATAGTACTTGGGCCCTAAATATAGTTGCAAGCAACAATGAACGGGCCCAAGCACCCTGTGCCCGCACAACTCGCGGCTTCACACAATATGCCCTAATAGGGATGACGTCAGCTTGGACCCTAAATATTTGTCATGTCAACTATATGCGTGTGAGAGAGTGAGGGATGTGAGTGTGTGTGAGATAATGTGTTTGTGCATGTTGGTGTGTGTTAGTATGTGTGTGAAGTGTGTGTGAGACGTGTCATTTTAGTGTGTAATATGAGTGTGTGTGCATATAAGTGTCTGTCTGAGAGTGTTAACATTTGTAATGTGTGTGATGTACGAGTGTGCATGCGCACATGCGCGTGTGTGAGAGAGATGTGTGATGGTGTGTGTGTTTTGTGATGTGTACATACGGTACAGACCAAAAGTTTGGACACACCTTCTCATTCAAAGAGTTTTCTTTATTTTCATGAAGGCATCAAAACTATGAATTAACACATGTGGAATTATATACATAAAAAAGTGAGAAACAACTGAAAATATGTCATATTCTAGGTTCTTCAAAGTAACCACCCTTTCAAAAGAATGCCAAGAGTGTGCAAAGCAAACCTAGAATATGACACATTTTCAGAGTTGTTTCACACTTTTTTATGTATATAATTCCACATGTGTTAATTCATAGTTTTGATGCCTTCAGTATGAATCTGCAATCTAATTTTCATAGTCATGAAAAGAAAGAAAACTCTTTGAATGAGAAGGTGTGTCCAAACTTTTGGTCTGTACCGTATGTAGAATAGGCTGCAGATGCTGGGGGAAAAAAACAGCACACTATGATGTCACTGAACGTGATTTAACGTGAACGTTGAACGTGATATCAAAAATCCCTCTACAATCCTCAATGTTTTTAGATCACATCGGTGATCTACCAAGACCACCAACACCACAACATCCAAGTGTGTATGAGCTATGCAGCAAAATCTTGTGCGCTAATGGCAGCAGATTCCAACCTGTCTGCCAATTTTCATGGGTTTTTGAGCATGTTAAGACCTCCCACAAAAAGCCCAAAGTGACAGGGGGAAAAAATCCCTTAGGAAAATAAGTGCACCCTGTATTGATTGTGCCCTATCGATGATGACGATGAAAACAGAAACATTTAAAATCCACATATTCTTAAATGTAAGATTTTAATTTGACTTAATTCTTAACCTTTTTTGCTAACAGACTCTTGCATCATGTACAGCATGTATGTATACATCACATATATTATGCATAAATTTTCTTGCTAAAAAATTAACACATCCCCTCAATTTTATCAAATGCAAGTAACTACTTTCCATCTTAAATGCCATTTTGATAAACATACAAGGCACCGTGCATGCACGAGGCCAGAAATCATGCCATACACAATCAACCAGCGTACGGAATAGAAAGGGTATAGTATTCAGAATAAAATCATTCCTGCATGAAGATAAATTAAAGATTTAAAAAGTTTTACTGGTTATTGACTAGGCTTAAGAAAAGTAAAGTGAGGTCTTTATAAACAAAGCAGACATGCAGTGCCTGATGCACACAGTGCCTGTTTGTATATACAGGTTGCAAATCATTACTTTGTACAAGGTACCGGTGCCTAAATCGTTTTTTTTTATTTTTTTTTATTTCATTTATAGGGATTGCACTTTTGAGCCGGAATGTGAAAACAACGTGGACACTCGTGTTGCTACAAAGATTTGTTGGATTGTGTTAGAGAACTAGAGGACAAATATTTCAAACAATCGCTGTGAAATTTGAATGGCACTGAAGTGAAGCACTGAAATCTGCATTCTGATTCGGTGTACCAGTGCCATATTTTGCACCAGATTTCGTCCATAACAGTATCAGTGTTACGGTTGTGCTAAGACGCATGCACCATTTAAACAACACCTGGCTTCACACATCTGAAATATATTTTTAAAAATTGTAAAAAATAAAAAAAAAATTTTAATGTGCAAAAGAACTGGTGTGTGTCATTAGTCTCTCTTATATCACACAGGTACTGAAATAGGACAAAAACTCATATCCCACCTTTAGCCAAGAGGAACAAGATCCAGCTACAGCGCAAAAGCTTTTGTCTCCTAAGAGGAGAACGAAATAAATTATGGACACATAAGAGCTCAGGTCAGGTTCTGTATAACAATCAAGCAAGCACATGTAAAAGAATTGGAAACAAAGAAAAAGGATATGTGTGGATTAGAGTTTTTACTTACTTAAGTTCATCAGGTACACAATAGATTTTTACACATGTTCTGGAAAAAAACAACACAACAGAGTAAAAATAAGTCACTTTAGGAGCTTGCTTCAGAGTTGAACTACAGCTTGTCTACACAGTAAATCAGTGGTTTTGAAGGACCACTGCCCTACACATTTTAGTGCTTTTTCAAAACCCAACACACAATATAACTAAACAACTAATTAATACAATGAGTGCGTCTTAAAAAGTCTTACTTCACAAATCTCTGATAGAGAGCCAGTGACACCTCGTATTTCTTCTCGATCCTCGTCACAGCGGAGTTTACTTTAGGGCTTATTGTGTCCAAGATTTCATCCAGCTTTCGCATCAGGGCGAGAAACTGCTTCACACTGTGAAGAAACAACACAGCAGGGACAGGGTTTATCAGGGGAAGAGACAGAAATCCAAGCTCTAAACATTACACAAATTAGATCTGAGCCCGTCCATGCAATAGTAGACAAATTTGTGCGTGTTGTTTAAAATGTACTATAACTAATGACCTTAAAGGCTTGCAAAGGACATTGAGATAAGCACTCCAGAGAGGCCGTTCAGAAATGTTACACTCCTGATGTGATCATGCACATACTGGGGTTAGAATTGGTAGGAACTTTTAGTGTTCTGCTGTGATGAAATCTATGAGATTAACCTTCTATCCCAGTAGTAATGAGGTGATGTTCTTTTTTTTTTTATAACATTATGGTTGATAAGGAGTTCAACTATTTAATATCATGGTCATGTTTCAAATCTGACAGGTCAAAAGATGATAATGAGATTTCTGTAACACCAGCTCAGCAACACATAATACATTTATACACTACCTGGACAAAAAAATAATAATAATAATAAAAGCAGAACACTCCAAAATTTCATTCAATTACCTAGCCTTGATCAGCACACAATGTGTTGGCCACTTTGCATGTGAAAATTATTTATGCTCCTAGAACCACTCTTTCACAATTTGAATCGTGGAATATCTCTGTGCCATGGAAAAACCCCACTGACATTATAACCCGGTCATTCCGTACATTGAGGTCATCAGCTGACTTCATTTTACTGCATCATAAAGTCTAGACCTGAACTCAAATTTATCAGAACACACAACTTTTCTCTGTTGCTTTTAAGTCCAATTTTTATGCTCCCTAGCAAACTGAAGCCTTTATGTCTGATTAGACTCATTAACAAGTGGTTTCTTATGGCCTCACAGCTTTTTAGTCCGAAATGCACTTACTTCCACTATTAAACATAGATGGTTGTTCATTTTTTTTTTTACCACATTTCTTCCACAAAGTAAAAGGTTCAGCACTATACTTCCAGGTTGTAATACAGGTTCTTAATACAGTTCCAGTAACTTCAAATTTCATTTTAGGTGTTATTTTTGGGCAAACAGTGTATTAACACACGCTCATTTTACTCTGATTTTTTTCATACTTTTGTCTTCCCACCAACCTCAGACCAACAGCCTTCTGAAATTCTGTAAATGTAAACCTGACGTCATCCGAGTCCACGACTGAAATATACACACATGCTCCCCAGAGCTGCTTGCATGACTCCTGCATTAGAAAAACATCAAATGTTTGCAATAAAATTAAATTAGGAATTAATAATATCCACAAAGCACATGGGAATAGTCAAAATTAAATGAAAAACTAATATGTACGTTGACTTTCTCTGCTGTCTTGACCATTGACTCCCACAATGACCATGCCTGAGTACATGCGGAGTTGGAGACCAAGAGGTCCTTACACAGGGCTACAAACTCAGGATCCTTCTCTTTGTGGCTGAAACAAAGAGAGAGAGAGAGAGAAATTCCAGTAAATACATAAATACATATGAACTCTCCATATACATTCACTGATGACTTTGTTTTGAACACCCGTACAAATAGTGATTTTATATAAATTTAATTATATAATAGCCAATCAAGTCGCAGCGGTGCAATGCACAAAATCATGTATAAACAGACCAGCAGCTTCAGGTAAGGATCACATGAACAACGAGAATGGGGACGTAAATATGACCTGGTTGATGAGAGAGGCCAACCACAGACTGGTGCAAACCGTTCTCAGAAAAGGTGCAGCTGAGGAGGTGTAATTGTGTGAGAAATGTTTTCCAAGTGCAAATAATATTTCTCAATAACATGGCACCTTCTGCTATCAAAAATACAATGTTCCCTAAACACTGATTTATTTGAGGCAGTCTGCCACAACGTCAACCACCACATGCATTTTTTAAAATGCACTTGAAATGCACAAAAACTTAATCTATTATGAAATTTATCAATTCCCTCAGCTCTTTCATACCTCTTGCACATGCTCTCTCACAAACATTAAGAGTCTGGTAAATTAGTCTCCAAACTGTGTAAGTAAATTAATCTTAAACCTCACACGAATTACATGCACACAAATTACGCTCAAAACTTTGAGCTCAAAGTAACCACAAAACAAAAGCATCCTGGCTCTACACAAGCTCAGTGTCAACTTTATGGTTGCACAACAGCTGATGTCTCTACGTCCTGTACGCTCACTTTTAGCACATATCCGATATGTGGTCACTTTTTGCCTGTGCGCATTCATATGGCACCCGCTGGCATCAGTCATCACCATTCAGCAGCGTGAGAATTTCAAAGCAGTGTGAGAAATAGTTGATAAAACCGTTAAAGTGAGGGGTTTGACTTTCTTGCTTCTTCTGTACCTCAACAAATACGGCTTGTCATCCTCCAGAGCATAATCACAAGCATATTTTTGCTAAAATCACATCCATTGCTTTTAATGGACGAGTGCTCGCACAGACTAATGAGGTGTCTTAGCCCAGATGGAGCAGCCAAAGACATATCATCATGCGCATACGTGCCATTTCACAGAACAGACGAGCCCATATTAGAGTCAGACAAAAGTAACTTGACATGCAAATCAGAAAAAAAAATCTGAATTTAGTGATTTTACTTATGATGTGAACGCAGTCTTCGATAACGAATCCGGCATCCTTTATACTTTATTACTAAATATGAACTATGAACCACCATATTGATTTCTTAAGCTTGGACTGAATCAGTAAGGAAATGCTGCACGTGCATGTGTGAGTGGGTGCAACAGCCAATCGAAATGCACTTCCTCCAGTCTCTGACTGGTGTGTTTGGTGTCACATGTGTTATGCTGTTACAATCAGGGCAAGTGCTGGTGCAAGTAGACCACATGATACATATTGTGACTTTTTTTTGTACCATGATATTGAATTTCAATATTTTTAATCTCTCTCGCTCTATGTAATAATACTGATGAGAGACTTTCTGAATAAGAAAAAAAAGAAAAAAAAAAAAAAAGAACAGGACCAGACTGAAGGAGAGTCTCATCTTTTTCTGGCCGCTGAATAGCGGGATTATAAAGCATTACAATATAAAGGTGTATACTAAGTGTGTTGAAAGGATGCTTAGGAGTAGGCATGAACACAGCAGCATTCATTGAGACACTTGAACTGCTTTCGGGACGTGTCTGGGACCAGCAGGACGTGGGTCACAACTGCAGAACCTCCAAACTGATACGGATCCAGAGAGATCCAGCAGGTCCAGTGAGGAGCAACAGGAGATCACGTGATAAGGTTTATGACTGACAGCAAAACAGAATAAAACAACAGCAACAATACAACTAATACATGGTATATTTGTTTGACTACTTCATAAACTGAATGTCCAAATGTATAGAATGCTGCACGTGAGCAACAAGAAGGCAATGGGTTGTCACCTGACATGATGAGGCTGAACAATAGCATGCCTCTGACTGAGCTAGCCTGCTAGCTACGTACAAACATTGTTGTTTTTGGCAAACTAGTTAGCGGGTTAGCAACAAGACAGTGGACAGCACTGACCTCAGGGACTTGGTCATATATGATTCAACCACGATAACGCCCTGGTGAAGGGCACAAACCGTGTTAAAGCACGACTCTTACTTTTCCGGAGAGAGCACCGAGCTTTCCTTCTTGTTGCTGCACTTCGCCTCTCTGCTCGGAGGAGTCCCGCTGCCGCTGCCGCCACCGCGTTTTTTGGGAGGCATCCTGAGAATGACCTGGGGTTTATGCCGCTCTAGGTCAAATTACAATTAAAATTTACAGAATAATAAAATGTCACCTTGGGAAATAAAAGGCGAAGCGCTAAATTCAACAAAACTTCAGGGCATTAAGACCGCCCCCCATCCATAACCACCCCTCCGAGCACTGTTTCCCTGGCTCCCTCAAAGCGCGGGAAAACTGGGCCGCGTAACATCCGCTAGGAAAACGTCACTTCCGCCTGGGCACCGCGCGCGCTGTTGTGTTAGCTGAGTTTTACCAAATAAATAAATAACGAAATAAAAAGCATGTACACATTTACAACAAATATTAATTATACAAATGTTGTTTTTATTTATGTCCCCTTTCATAAAAAATATATACATGATTATTTATTCTTTAAAAACTTTTGTTAGTCGAGAAGTAAAATGTAGTTAGCCGAACTTCACAAAACAAATATATTAATATATTTTTATAATATTTTTTAAACAAAAAATAATATACATTCATCTTTATACTGTGTAGTTATGCTTTTCTTAATCCCCTATTTATTCCTTACCAGTTTATTTATATTTTCCTGTCTTCACACTCTCTATTTTTGCCCTATTTTTATTATTCACTCAATTAATTCACTTTTATTAATGAATTGAAAGAATTTTCTTTTTTATTGTCCATGAACTGCAATCAATAAAAGTATGTTGTCATTAAATATTACACATATCTTTTGGCCATCCTGGTTTAGTCATAAACGCCGTTTACTGCCTGTGTTCCTCTGGCTTCTCTGATTTCCTCCTGCATCCCAAAAATATTGACTACACTAAATTTTCCATAGGTACAAATAAGTCAGTGTATTACAGGTAGTAATTCATACAAAGATAAACCACCAGGGTTTAACATAATGCAATGCTGACACTTTCTGTTTAATTGGAATATTATATAAAGAGACAATGCAATATATTGAATCATCAGGGTTTGCACTGTCATTGGTCAAGCAGGGAATAAAAAAATAAATAAATACAGAAAAAACATGATATTTAATTAAGTCCTCTCCAAACATTCTTTTAATTATTAGCAAAAATAAATAAATAAATAAAAACATCTTTTTTTTTTAGTTGTCAGTTGGCCGAAAAGTCTATTGGCTGGTGTTTACATGTTCTCCCCATGATTGGTAGGTTTCCTTCCACAGTCCAAAGACATTAGGCAAACTGGCTTTCCACAAATTGCCTGCAGTGTGTGAACATGTGTGCGCCCTGCAATGGCATTTAAAAATCTATTTTTGACCCTTTTGTTCCCAAGCATGTAGATGAAGCCTCAAAGTCTATTTCTTTAAATTTAAAATGAAATTACACAAATTGGATAAAGAACTTGTCTTTTATATTAAACTAAATCCTTTGTATTCATATCGTCTCCGCTGAAAGGATTTGTGCGTATATATCATATATCATACCTTCAGTTCTCTTCTTTTTTAAATAAGTCAAAAGCTGTGCTTGAACTGTTCTCCTGGATATTGTGAAAATGTGAACAGCATTAGGCCGAAAAACGATGTAAACTTGCGAGAGCTTGTGAGCAGCAGATTACAATATTGAATTCTGATTGACTAATTGCCATTATTTATAGTTCGTAAATGATCACACGTAAAGCGTTTAAATATTTAATTTTCATTAATCAAATTTTACATAATACACAGCATTATTAATCTATAGGGGATGATAAGGAGGATGGTGGTTTTACAGAGGGGTTGGTTTTAGTCCTTTTTTTTAACAGGGGGTATGCCATCTCCCCGCATCACCCCTCAAATCGATTGGCAGCCCATCCAGGGTGTCCTAAGCCTCCTGGGCCCCCCCCGTGGCCCTGTATATAGGATAAAGTGGTAAAAGCAATGAGTGAGTATGTGAGTGAGTGAATGAGTGAGTGACCTCCTGCAAACGCTGTTGTCTTCTCCAGTACAGCTTGGTGTACATCCCACCCACTACTGAGACAACCAATGATACCAGTGCTCATTAGCGTACAACAGAATCACCCACAGAGGTATTTTGGAGTAAGAACAGATATATCATTGCTTTTTTCAAGTGATAGATTCAATTAAATTTTATAGATACAATTTTAGTTCTGTTAAGCCAATTTGAGAAAATCACTTATTAAAAGCTTTATGCAAATAGAAGTAGATTTAATTGAAGATTGAATTAATTAATCAAAGACTGGTACAAATACATTAAAATGTCTTCTTATATACAGTATTCCCTAAACTGGGATATATTTATATATATTTATATATATATATTTTGCAATTTCTACACTGAAATCGTGCACATGAGGTTATCAAATATGGACATCTTTTCCTTACTTTGGGTTCTTTAATATGCAACACAAACACCAATCAGCCATAACATTAAACCCATTAACATCAAAACAACACAGGTTTTGGGTCCCCTTTGTGCCACCGGGGTGGCTCTGGCCCCTCGGGGCATGCCTCCACAACAACTCTGGGAGTGTCACCAGTTTTTCTGGTGTAGAGTAGGTGATCAATGTGGGTCAGTTTATCTGGCAGTGTTATTAATCATATGGCATGCCGTTTAGGAAAATATTCATGAGAGAACTTAATGAAAACTCTGAATATATTGATTGAAACTCTATATATATTGAATGGATTCTGAATATATTGAATGGATTCTGAATATATTGATTGAAACTCTATATATATTGAATGAAAAGTCTGAATATATTGAATGGATTCCGAATATATTGAATGACCCCTGAGAATATTGAATGGATTCTGAATATATTGATTGTAAACTCAATACATAAAAAAATAATATAAAAAAAACTATTAAACTGAATATTGAAAAAAAGAATAGTTGTAGTTATTAGCAATGATAGAGTGGGTGATAGTGCAGTTGGTTTTACATGTGAAATTTCAATAGCAATTTTGATTGATTTGAGTGCAATTTTGAGTGCATTCATTTTCATACATACCTTTACAATTATTATTATTATTATTATTATTATTATTTAAAAAAGACCCTGACTCTCATTTAACAAATTATCTGTTTCATTAGCACAAGAATTGTTTGTCATCATTTATTTTTACATGTACATTAATATAATTATTAACCAATTAAACAAACAAATAATCCATACTGTAGCCTAACAGTGTAATATGTTTGATGTTCTGTGAGGTCTTTCTCTGTAACCTTGTTGGGTCTTGGTCATGCACTTTTTAGACGGTCCCTTAGTGACTCCATCTCTATAAAGCGCCGGTAAGCAGCGTTTCTGAAAGATTTAGGTCCAGCAGGCTGTAACAGGAGTTTTAATCTGTCCACTCCAGATCAAGAAAATATGTGATTTGTCATTTTTGTGTGTTTATTTCACAAAATATTGAACGAATAATCTTGAATGTGTGGCGAATGTCCAATATAAAACCAACTTCACGGCGGTCTGTGGCCGGTCTTCCGCCGTGAAATAGCGAATAAATTTCTTCATCCGTAGTCTGATACTGAATTCGGCTTGTGCCACCACTTTGGGCCGCACACGCACTCACCAATGTGTTGACCATCTCTCCATTTCTCAGAACTGCAGCAACCAAGTTTCTCGCCGTCTCGCTCATCCTTTCTAAAGATGGCGCTGTGTTTCGATGACGTCATGTTTCATTCAATATATACTGAGTTTTCATTCAATATATTCAGACTTTCCATCTAAAATATATAGAGTTTCAATCAATATATTCAGAATCCATTCAATATATATAGAGTTTCAATCAATATATTCAGAGTTTTCATTAAGTTCTCTCATGAATATTTTCCTAAACGGCATGCCATAATATATATATATATATATACTTTTTTAGCCTATATTTTTAAACAAAATCATTTATTTCCATATTCAGAATATCTGTCTCTAAATGCCATGTATTCATGAAACTTTACATGTTTGTTGTCATTCATCTCTAAACCCATTAACATAGGGACTTTAATCAATTTTAAATTTATACTTGATTTCATACTGAAAATTGACAAAACATTCTTTCTAAAAGTCTATATTTTTCATGTTTGAACAATAATGAAATCATTTTTGAACTGTTCACATTACCGGCCTGATGGGACTCAAATTCGACTTTTTTTTTAGCCTTAACGTGACACAGAACTGATTTTTGTCAAGGTTTAAGGCCATCTTAATGTACAACTCTGATGTTGTTCAGATCAGATCTGAGTCACATATGTTGTCCTAGATAGGATATATATCCGATTCATTGTCATACAACTTGAATACAAATGATCAGAATGGAATTAATGAAAAATTTTGCCTCAGTATGTACACAGGGCGCTGATGTCAGGGAAAAGTGAAAATTATGATTTAAAGGATATGTGGGAGTGTGTACAGGCAGAACTGTAGGAAGTCTACAGAAATAAGCAGTTTTTAATTTAATTTCAGAGGATATGGCAAAACATGATGTGAGCAAAAAAACGTGTCCACATTAGGGTCAGATAAATGTTACTGACAATTATAAGTTTGAATATCATAGACTTTTAAATTCCATTAAATTGTATAGATAGATAAAATGAAAACAACACAGGTTTTGGGTCCCCTTTGTGCCACCGGGGCAGCTCTGGCCCCTCGGGGCATGCCTCCATCCACCTCTGGGAGTGTCACCAGTTTTTCTGGTGTAGAGTAGGTGATCAATGTGTGTCAGTTCATCTGGCCGTGTTGTTAATCTTATGTGTGCACGCAAAAAAACATCATGCAAAAATTCTTCTCTAAAACTTAACATTTAACACAGTTTCCATAACATTTGTTAATCATGTTGCAAATTTTGTTTCTAGAGCTACCATGATCATATAATTTGCAATAATGTCAATGGATCCTGATAAGTTATCCATTTTTTGAGGGCAATTTTACATCCAATGAGCTTATTAACTCCAGCCTTTGTCTAAGTGTCAATCTGAATTGGCTTTTGTTCTTAATTTTACTATTTTTTATATAAAAAATACAAATGGCTCAATTAAAGAACTTCTAGATCAGATATTTTAAATAGAAATTAAATAAGGGTCATGAATTTAGAATTTAATGTCATGTGAGGGGAAAAAAAAACTTGCATTTGATAGTAGGTGTCTTCAGTCAGCATCAAATAATGAAAAAAAAGCCAATCAATTCATAGTTTCAAAAACATTTTATGTTTATATTCTTTTATTATTTATCATATGCAACATTGTATTTCTCTTTCCTTTTACATTATATTTGAACTTTTTTTTATTTTTTATAATTATTATTATTTGATCACCCTCGCTGACTGTGCCCACTGAATAAAACTCTTTTCACTTAAAGTATCATGAATTGATAAACAACTATTACAGTTCAAGGTTTCAGTTCAGTTTTGAGATCTGTTTTTTTTTTTCGCTCGGTTCTGCATGTTTGTGCGTTTATTAATACAGAAATAGACATTAAAATATTGCCACATTAACAAAAAAATTATAGCAATAAGAACAGAGCAAAGGCACTAGCGTGCTTTGTCTGGAGTGAAAGTGTTTTATAATAAATAAAGGCTTCCAGCATTTCCATGACAAAAGTTTTTACAGGTCACCATTAAGGAAACCATTGGTTGTAACTCTGGAGGAGTAGATTTGAAAAGATTTGTTTATCACAATGTCTGGATCAAATTTATACACACAGAGAAATGATCTCTAATTCATACAACCTCATTACAACCTGTTTATAAGGTAATTTGGCACAGAAATGTACAGATGGGAGTATTTCATTTCTTTCTTTGGAAAACATCTTACTTTTTCCAATGTAGCATTTATAAAGAAATTGAGACCATGGCAACAGAAATAAAGTGTACCAAAATCTTGAGAGAATCGCCTTAAATTTATGACACACAGCCCTTTCCAACAGTTCTTCCTAAAGTAAATACAGATCTACAATAATGTGCTACTCTGAGTTGAGGGATTATTCCAGACCCTAACACGGTAAAGCTTTTATTTAAAATTATTTAAATACAGTTCCCATAAGGTGTGTAATGAGAGTTTGGGGGAAAAGAGTGAGCAAAAAAGTGCAATCCCGAGCGTGTAACATTAGAGATCTCCTTTGTTCTGTGAGTCCTGTGTTTTAGGCTGAAAGCACCTCAAAGCAACATAGTGACGGGTTTTTCCAGGAACTTGCGGAACTCGGCCAGCCACTGTGCTCCGACGGAACCATCCACCACCCGGTGATCACAGCTGAGAGTCACAGACATCATGCTGGCCACGTCAAACCTACAGCACACAGCATTTAAAAAAAACATCACTTTCAACTACAGTATTAATTAACAAGTATATATAGGCAGACTAGATTCATGAAAATGCACTGTTGCAAGTATGCAAGACACTACAAGTAGAAACAATAATTATGTTTGTAAATTTGTTATGTCACGCCTTACACATTTATTAATTACTTCTGCAACATCTATTCTCTTAAACTTTAGTTATAAAATGCAGCAATGTTTATTAAACTATGTCATGTCCATCATTATCTTAACCTCAGCAAATTCGAAGACTTTAAGCTCTGCCAAGTTAACAATCAATTCATGTCACATATCCCAGAGACTCTTAGTTCTTGATACGTTTACAAAGTATTCAGACCCCTCTAATATTTTAAGAAAATATAAGATGCGAATCAACTCCAAATAACTTGAACCTTACTGTAAATTAAGGTCCTATACACTAAGTCTGTAGCACTCTAGACTATGTGTCTATTTATTAATAAATAATTTATATTAATTGTTAATTAATTATCATGGATAAACGGTTTAAGCCTTTTTTAAAAACTCTTGGACAAATTAATTTACTTTTTATAATAAGTAATAATCAGACAAAATAAAATTTCATACTTGGGGAGTATGAAAATCTCCAAGAAAAAGAAAGTATAAAAAGAGGCATGCGTGTGTGTGTGTGTGTGTGTGTGTGTGTGTGTGAAAATAATCTATACATAGAAGCGTTAAAATGAGCACAATATATTTATAACAAAAGATTTATAGACAAAAATAAAACACCGGAAATATTTTGTTTAAATATGTATAAAGTCAGAATTCAGATTTCATGAATTTCAGCTTCAAGTCCTCCTGGGCAAGTCCTCCACTACAAGCTTTCCACATCTGGATTTGGGCTGATCTTTCCAAACTTATTCAGACTAGAAGGGGAATATCCGTAAACTACCAGCTTCAGGTCTCTGCACAGATTCTCTATGAAGTCTGGCCTTCAGCTAGGGCACTCACAGGTCTCTGAACGTCCTTATCAACTGTAGCATTTTATTAGATATATGCTTTGGCTCATTTTCATACACAATGGTGAACCTTTGTGAGGTCAGATGCAGTCTGGAGTTGGTTTCCTTTAGGGGTAGAAGTAACTTCGCCACAATAATCCATTCCTAAATTCTGACCAGTCTCAAAATCCCTACTGCTTATGGGTTACCACGTAATATGATGCTTGCTAACTCCACCTTGCTTCACTGTATTATTCAGGTCATGATCGGTAACTTTACTAGCAGTACTAGCAGTACTAGTTTTTCCCTTTCTAGAATCTTTTCATCATGTTCTTTAAACCATTGAAGTCATTACCAAAACTTAAGGAATCCTTTTTTTTTTATCTTTAATTATTTGTCACTGGACGTTATGACTATTTTATTTTTATTTTTTTGACATGCACTGTGAACAGTGGAAACTCGTAGGTATGTGCGTGTCTAATTCATGCTCCATTTACCATAAGCAGACACTGTTGAGCTCTAGACGCATCTCAAGATAATCTAACTACCTGATTTTTTATATATTGGCAAACATTGCTTTTGATGTCTTATAATGGATTATTGTACATAGATTACAGGCCAAAAACACAATTTATTGTACAGTACATCACAACAGAGGATCTAAATATATTAGCACACTGAATATGTCAAGTGATGCATCATGTGTCAATTTCCTTTATAAACCATTTTAAGTAGAGCGGAAACATGTCAAACCACATTTTACCACCACACAGCACCGGGTGAGAACCAACACGCGAGTCGTCTGGGACGAGAGACTAACTGAAGTCAACCACCTAACTTTTCCACGTCCTGCTCATGCGGTGTCACAGGACAGCTTAACATACTCAAAGGAAAATGTTATATCTGCCTTTCCCAACATACACTGAAATCACAGATACACAGTGGTGTTGTGATTGATAGGGGAAAGAGTGTTTTGCATTACAACAGGTTGTATTATTCTTGTTTCCATCACTAGTAAGCCTACAAAAAGCTTGAATTTTTGAACTGTTCACATGGGACTCAAATTTAACTTTTTTTTCTTCCCCCAACCATAACGTGACACAGAACTGATTTTTATATATATAATAAAATAAAAATAAAATAAAAATTGAACTGAATATTAGGGCCGTCTTAATGCACAACTCTGATGTTGTTCAGATCAGATCTGAGTCACTTTCATATGTTGTCCTAGATGGGATATGTATCCGACTTGTCATATAACTTGAATAAAAATGATCAAACCGGAATTAATAAAAAAATTTGCCTCTGTATGTAGACAGGGCGCTGACGTAAAGAAAAAAGTGAAAATGATTATTTAGTAGATATGTGGGAGCGTGTCCAGGCAAACTATAGGGAGTCTACAGAAATGAGCATTTTTTTAAAATAGATATGACAAAACATAATGTGAGCAAAGAAATATCAGCATGTGCATTCATGCAATTTCAGAGAAAGAGGCATCCACATTAGGGTCAGATAATGTTACTAACAATTATGAATGTGAACCGTCATGACCTGCGAATTCAAATTGACCAGAAATTTGGAATTGAACAATATGGCTTGTAATGCAAACGTTGCCTATATTTAATGAACCTATTGACCTATAGTGTATTGTCTCCATGAAGCTTAAGACCTTTTAGTTGAGATAGTTTGTCTCACCCTTTCTCATTGTCTGCAGGCAGCAATCTCTTTTCTGAGCCTCCCACTGCCAGGATACAGGCTTGAGGAGGATTGATGATGGCAGAGAAGTTCTTGATACCATACATGCCCAGATTGGAGACTGTGAAGGTGCCACCCTAAAAGACAGAACAAAATGCAGTCTGGCTTTAGCTGGTTTTAATCGTGGGAGCAGTCCAGAAATCAGATTTCTTTGCTCTTTCGATCTAGGGTTCACTTTCTTCACCTGAACCTTGATGTGATGCAACTGAAGCAATCATCTGCATGTTGAGTAAAGCAATTTATTCAACTTGTTACATTACTTCCTGTCTCAAGCTTTGTGATGGGGAGAAAATAATTACTTCTTGTGTTGGCCTGCAAAGCTAGAAAAAAGTTCTGTTCTTTTGCAGACCTTGTGCAAACGTGACAAAGTGTAAGAGTAAAGTCTGAAAATAATGTAAAAGATACACTTAAATATCTGTCCTGTCCTTACTCTATAGCCAATGATGTACAAATAAAATGTTTAAAACACAACATTTTAGCAGGATGTTGTTATACTCACCTGGAATTCATGCGGCTGCAGTTTGCCTTCACGGGCCTTTGCAGCCAGTGCAGTTATATCTTTACTGATAGCTGCTAATCCTTTAATATGAGCATTGAATACAATAGGAGTGATCAGACCATTGGGTGTGCTGACTGCAACACTAACATCCACCACATGATTTCTGTAAGTGAACAAGAAGCCTGTATTAATAACAATGATAATAATAGTAATAATTATTATTATTAAATAAAAACTATTTAAACGGCGCTGCTGTCCCCTTGTGGTGAGAATCCTCAGGCAAAATATGTTCCTCTTAAGTTCCATTATTTACAATAAAAAAAGAAAGTTCCAGCTCCAGAGGAAAAAAAACACAGTGACCATCTTATAAGTAACTATTAGCAACCATTTATAATATTTGTTTTACTTGCATTTAGTTTAGTAATAGTAATTATATATAAAAAAAAATAATAATTATACCATTGAAATCTATGCTTTTCTGCTCCCTGCCTTTATTCACAGCCTACAATCATTGCAGAAAGCCTTAGTAAATTTAGAACGTTAAAAAAAAAAAATTCCATCAATTTTAGGAAATTTCCTTCTTTAAGTTTAGGTTTTAAGACATTTTACCAGCAGATAAATTAACTCTGATCATCTGATGGGTTTTTAATAAAATACTCCTATAATTGCCAAATGTAATCATAGGAGCAAGACATTTGTTAGCGAGATATCTGCATCCAGACACACAGAAACATTCACGTATAATGCAAGTATAATTGGTACTTGTGGTAAGTCAGCACGCCTGGTCTTGCAACATATATGTACCAGAACAGTCACATTTCATTACAACAGATATGCAACCTGTTTTTATAACTAGTTCATTCTAATATATATAATATTTGCATATATACATTACCTTATTAAACTGCACACATTGTGCCCGAGACCATAATTTATGCATGGGGTTGTCACAACAATTATTGACTTTCATTAATTGTTTGCTCATTTTTTTTGTAGTATTTTTTTGAATGTAGAAATTTGAAGGCATCCTTTCGCTACAACAGTTATTTGTACAAAACTGTAATCAAGGGGTGTATGCCATCATTCTGTGTTTTAGAAGCATCTGATGCATCATTACAACAGGGGCCATGTGTGGTCAGGCATATAGTATGCGCATAATGATAGATTTCTACATTATAATGTGACCAGATGAAACTCGAACAACGGTACAGTTTATGTTGGTGCCAAGGTATTTATTTTGCTGTTTAAGGGCCCTGACTGTAAAAAGAATCATTATTAGGGGCAAATTCCTTAATGCTAATTCCTGACCTGCTGATCAGCATGTTGTGTCTGTGTGTTCAATAATAACAGGGTTTGTTTTAATGAGAATTCTCTATATTTTCCTGGAGTTTCATTAGGAATGCTTAGAAAAGTAGAAGCTCTTAACATTTAACTTTCTATATGGGATTCGATGCCACATCACAACACGCACATGTACATGTACTGTGATGTAAATATCCGTGGAATCACTGTAACTAAGTGATGTGTATATCATGAGCTCACTCACTGTCGGATAACTGTGTCCATCCAAGACGAGTTGGCCTCTGGAACCTTTAAACACGCCAGCGCTGATGCCTTGATGACGAAATCATTCACTGACAGTTTAATGTTGTCGGCTTTGACCTCCTGATCATGTGATGACAGAGGAGAGAAAAAATTAGCCATATTTATAATCTTCCCACTTCCTGTAAAACAGCTTGTACATAACAAATCACAAGTAGACATGACAGTGTCATGTCTTGCAGCATCTCACCTCATTGAGCTCTTTCCTGAGGTCTAGAACCTGTTCCATGTTGATATCCACAGACAAGTAATAGTGAGGTATAGTCTGCTTCGACTGCATTAGCCTCTGAGCAATCACCTTAGAGAAAAAAAAAATCAAACAAGAGGCAGAAAGGTAGGAAAAAAGTTGAAATTAAGTGTTGTATTTAAAATAAAAGTGTTATGGTCACAAAGATAATAAGATATTTGGAGAACATTTGCCATGTAAGATGAGATTTTTTTCCAGTACATCACACACAACCTGGGGAAACATCCTTTTTACTGTGCTTTTTACAGCTGCTAAACCTAAAGCTGCTAAGATTAAAGAATTGTAAATATTTACTGTTCTTTTTAATTGATATGTACAGGGGTTGGACAATGAAACATGACGCCTGGTTTTAGACCACAATAATTCATTAGTATGGTGTAGGGCCTCCTTTTGAGGCCAATACAGCATCAATTCGTCTTGGGAATGACAGATACAAGTCCAGCACAGTGGATGGATTTTGAGCCGTTCTTCTTGCTGAATAGTGGCCAGGCCACTATGTGATGCTGGTGGAGGAAAACATTTCCTGACTCGCTTTTCCAAAACACCCCAAAGTGTCTCAATAATATTTAGATCTGGTGACTGTGCAGGCCATGGGAGATGTTCAACTTCACTTTCATGTTCATCAAACCACTTGGTCACCAGTCTTGCTGTGTGTATTGGTGCATCCCGATGCACGACACCGCTTTCAGGATACAAAGTTTGATATATATAAAGAAAAACTGTGCTATTACTCTGCTAATTAAACCTTCACACTCTTGTGGAAAGCATGCTGCCACCGGACTCTATGCAAGTGGAAACATGTTCTCTAGAGTGATGAATCATGCGTCTCTGTATGGCAATCCACTGTCTGGGTTTGGTGGTTGCCATGAGAACGGTACTCGTTGAGACTTCATTGTGCTAAGTGTAAAGTTTGGTGGAGAGGGGGATTACGATGTAGGGCTATTTTACAGGAGATGGCCTCGGCCCCTTAGTTCATAGACATTTTTGAAAATTTCATGCTCCCAACTTTGTGGGAACAGTTTGGAGATGGTCCCTTCCTGTTCAAACATGACTGCACACCAGTACACAAAGCAAGGTCCATAGAGACATGAGAGTTTTGTGTGGATGAACTTGACAGTCCTGACCTCAACCCGATAGAACACCTTTGGGATGAATCAGAGTGGAGACTGCGAGCCAGGCCTTCTCATCCAACATCAGTGTCTGGTCTCACAAATGTGTTTCTAGAAGAATGTTCAAAAATTCCCCACAACACACTCCTAAACCTTGTGGAAAGCCTTCCCAAAAGAGTTGAAGCTGTTAAAGGGTGGGCCACATCATATTAAACCCTACGGATTAAAAATGAGATTTTAAATTCTTATGCAATTCAAGCCAGGCGGGTGAATACGTTTGACAATATAGTATATCTATCTGTCCATCTATCTCGGAATTCTGTTATGTAGGAATTCTGGAGTAAAATGAAAAACAGTACAATGACAACACTTTCACGACAAAAACCTCCACAATGTTGGAGCATTTTCAACCTTAACTTGCCCAAAAACAGCCGCAAGAATCATTAAAGGTGGTGGGGCGTGGTCAAATGCTGGGCTGTGAAGAGTGTGAGATTCAAATGATGAAAAAGAAAGGAAAAAATAAACAACACACACCTAGAGATAGTGTGGCTAACTAGTGTGTGTGTGTGTGTGTGTGTGTGTGTGTGTGTGTGTGTGTGTGTGTGTGTGTGTGTGTGTGTCATTGTGAGCCGACTTTAGAATTCCGGTTCTCCTCATTAAACACTTTTAAGTGAATCACACACCGTTGCTGTGTTCTGAGCGATCCCTGTCTCTCCCTCATCTTTGTTTATTTCCTGGTTCACAGCGATACAGACACTAATTAGCCACATTCACCACAGGTGTGCATCCTTTATCATTTACATGACTCTTGAGCTCTTCACAGGGCGTTGCTTGAACACGCCCCTGCCACAAAACCCGCACCTGCAACCACAGACTCAGGCTTTGCGTTTTATTCCACACTATATTTACATGACATTGTGTTGGTCTGACTAAAGCCAGACTTAAAAATTAAATGTAAATATGTAACAAGAACTTCTTGAGGTTGGACAAGTACACACAAGTTAAGTCAAGCCTACAGTATATACTGTATGAAATGTACAGAGGTGTAAAGCTCAACAAGTTTTCACTGCTTAACATTCTCCTGGATTGCTACTAATTTATTTGGTCTGTGATGTGTGTAAAGTGTAAAGTACTGAGTGTACTTTAAAGTGTGCTCGGTGCTCTCCTACATCAAATATCCCTTACATCTACTGTGAAAGTTTCACTCTTCTGACGGAAATATATATAACTTGTGAATAAATGGGATTTGATTCATTTCAAAGATGGACGCTGTCATTCCTAACAAGATCAATAGAATACAGATTGATAATGTATGTAATATTAACAAGTTACTGCTTTAGAATATATGTACATTCAAATGATTATGATAAAATAATAGTAATTCGTCTTCTTGATAATAATGAATGGCGGAAGAAATTAATGCCAGGTCTCATGTGAGCTAAATGTGTTTTGTGCTCCGGCGAAGTGCAGTGACTGATGGGTAATTTTGCTTGTTCACTTCCAGTGAATTGATGATCTCCTTCGAACTGAGCAGTTTCACTACCGTTCTTACTATTTCAATTTATCTGACATCCTTAAAACAATAAGTTTTATCTTATTGTTGCTTCTTTGCTTCTCCTTTGTTTTTAGATTTTTGCATCACCAGGAAAGTTCATTAAGACATATTTTTAAATAAAGTATTAATCTTCATTGTCCTAACTGTTACTTAGCACATGCCTAAAATAAACTTACACGTTTTAGCTTTTAAAATTAGCGCAGGAGTCGTTAAGTTATTGCACAACTTATAATACGAACAGCTGATTATCTTGATCGTCAAATATTGAAACGCATAGTCATTAGTTGCAGCCGTTTTAACGACACAAATTCTGAGCGTGATCATAGCTGAGGTGTGCACTGTACTGTACTGGGGACTCACTTTGCGGATGTTGCTGATTGGGATGTCGGTGAAGGTGCCGGTGGGTACGGGTGCCACAGCTGGAGCTGCAGGTGCACGAGCAGGAGTGGGAGCTGCTGCTGGAACACCTGGAGGCTAGCATTATACAGAAGAAGAAGGATTACTACTATAATATTACATTATTAAACACATCATCTCAAATTATAGATCTATATATTTTTGTCTTCTAGAGGGTGGTACAACCTTTAGAGCACTTGTTGCTGAAAGCAGAAATAAATCTTTTGGAAAAGTGACGATTTTGGGAATATCACCAACTAATGTAACAAAAAATTTACACTTATACTATGCTCATGCTAGCAAGCAATACTTTGATCATAAAATAAAATAAACTGCTCTAATTAATGCACTCACCAGACTCACCACCTATCCCTGCTGCATACTTCTAAATTAAATTTTTTTCTCATCATGTTTTTATACATGCATAATGGCAAAGATTATTTCACTCACAGGCGCTGCCTTGGCTGGGACAAAGTTCTCAATGTCTTTCTTGGTTACTCTTCCGTCTGGTCCAGACCCTGCAAACATCAGAGAGACAACTGTCTTGTAATCTGTTGGATCGTCCATCAGGAAAACTCATCCTTAACACTAATATCTTCATTTCTGTCTCAAACTTTGTGCCAACATTAAATTGAAATTGTACACTCACCAGTGACCTGTGCAAGGTCGATGCCTTTTTCAGCAGCCAGTTTCTTGGCCAAAGGGCTTGCGAACACTCTGCCCTTCCTAGCGGCAGCAGCTGGAGCAGGAGCAGCGGTCGGGGCGGCCATAGGTGTTGCTGGAGCAGACGGAGCTGCCACCTTGAGAAACATTTCAGGTTAGATATGCACCGTCTTGATAAAGGCAAACATGATGGTAATTTACATACAATCCAGAAGGATTTCTATATTTAATTACTTGTGTTGCTTTGAGACTAAATGTGGTTTAAGCTCATCAGAGGGATTCCAAAAAAATTGTACTATAAACTAGTACTAAAAGTTTATTTGTTCCTGAAAACAGCTCATCATTATATCACCTTAAGAACCAGTCTGACAAACAAAATGCCTTGGTTATACAGGGTGGGTGAAAATTAACTAGGCAATGTTTAATGGGTATACAAGTTGTAGCATCACTGGAGTCGTGATGAAAACAAAATTGATGATAGTAAATATGATTTTATATTTCCCGCGTCAATAGTACAGAGCTGAGCGGCAAGACGCAAGATAGCGAGAATAAGAGGCCGGTGCCTGTGTTGAAATTTAAAGATTTGCTTTAATTTTCCTATGTAATAAAGTACATGTACAATTAGTTCCAAAAAATTATTATGGACTAATATGGACTTTTTTTAGGAGCAATTTTTGATACCTAGTTCTTTTCACCACCCTGTATATTTAGTAGGGATGGGAATCACCAGGATCACCTGATACGATATTACGATACCTAGGTGTCGATTTGATTTATATTGCGATTCTATAATTATCACGATTTTATAAGTGTTCAGATTAGTTTTTTTCTGAATTTCATTACGCTTCTAAACAAACTTAAACAATTCGCTCCTACCACACAGGATGCTATGCTGCCTACCAGTGTGTGAATGGCACACCACCTGTAGGATTATAAAGTTAAGTATATGTAAGTGTAAGTAAATAAGTCATATTATACTGTAGCTGTTCAATATGAATATTTCGAAATCAGTCCACAATGTAAAACTTTAAACATGTATCATCACAATGCCCTCATTTATAACTTATCTTTTTTTTTTACTCATCACATCTAAAACAGTTAATTTTACTTTAAAAAATTTGCACCAAATATTTAAAACAGTAACAAATTCTCTGCTTTCCATGTTAGCTAATTCTGCAGACATGACAGAAGTGTCATCAAAGCATTTTTTTCCACAGAGACTCTTACACAATAAAAATCTCTTAGAACTTGTTCTACCGGATATTTCTTAGACAAAGAAAAAAATTAATTCGCTAACAATAATGAGCGTGAGTGAAAGCCAACAGAAAAAGTCCACAAAAGCATCCGCAGCACCAGTTCAGACTCATCACTTTCAACACAGCAAACAATGACATCACGTTTCACTGTTACAGAGGTTGCAGAAAGACTGGCCTTGACTTCCTGCAAGCCAAAAGACTGGCCTTGACTTCCTGCAAGCCAAAAGACTGGCCTTGACTTGCTGCAAGCCAAAAGCAGCCAAAAATAATACAGATCAATGCAGTTACATCACACCATCCTGTGCTCCTGTAAACTTGTTAAGTGTTGCAACTGAGTCAGGCGAGATCTTCTGATATGTATTAAAACAGAACCAGATCCATTTACAGTACGTCTCATCACGAAATCCTAAACCCAGTTGGTTTAATCAGGAGCTGACTCACTGACTGTTTCGATGTCCTAAATCGTTCTAATCAAGTACCAAATAAGGAAAACCATGTACTTCACTATAAGGGCAGTGAACAAAAAAAGGATAGATTAAATAAATGTTACTTACCGGTGCAGGAGCTGGGGGTGTGCTGGTGGCCACGCCGGTCTCGACGTAGTCCGCAAACGCCTGAATGTCAGACTCTTTCTCTACCATGATGCACAGAGGCGTACCTAGAGGAACATCTCTGGTTCCCTCAGACACCATGATCTTAGCCAAGTAGCCCTCTTCCTGTACCTCAAAACCTAAAACAATAAAATTCCATCATGTGCTTTCCTTTTAACTTTAATTTTACAGATTAAAATTCAAATAAGTATATTTATTAACATGGCATTAACATTAATTCCGTGGCATTTTCCGACAGGTCGCAAAGACAGTGCAGTTGTTGCTCTCTTCAGATGCCCAACACATCACAAGCAGTTATTCAGCCATGTCAGCATTTCTGAAACTTTAAATGCACTTTTTAGAAATACTTCTCTAATGCACGATTTAAAGGATAAAATGATTAACAGGCACCTATCTATTTTATTAAGACATGTGGATAAATCTATGCTGATGTGCGAGACTACATGTGTTGATATTCAGTATATCAGCACTGCTGTGAGTCTGATATTACTTTTATATAACAGTTCAATAAACAAGAAGTTAATATCGAGCAAATACATTTTTGGACATAATATGGTCAAATGTTCAGGTTATAGGATATAGAAAATAAATCTTCAAGAAGCCATGCTCACTTTATATGGCGCTGACCAGCTGGCTAGTTCACTCACTATGATTTGTACTTTCTCATTAAACGTGCTTGTGGTAACATCGGTGTCCCATATCCTTCTCCATCATCATCTGATGAGTATTTCCAAAAAAACTCTTATTTTCTATGTCTGTTGATTATGTTGCTAACTCAAGTGTAGTATCCATTTTAAACTAGGAAGTGGAATGTAGCGGACACAGACAAGCAGACTGATATAGACAGAAAAACACGACAATTCAGTTACAGTAAATAACAGCATTTATGGAACTCTGTTTGACCAAACAAAACAAGTGGACCAGAACTATCTGTATAAAGGGAGGGTTTACTTTCATCATTCCAAAACATTTTGGATTTCAAAAAATCTAATTTCCGAATGTCATAATCTATCTTAAAATGAATGTGAATCATGAGCAAAGCACTGAGAAAAGTCAACGTGTAAGTCTACATGCTTGCAGAACTGAAGTGATCATATGCATGACAGTTTCTCTGCACGCTTGATTCATTGCTGCATGTCCACAAATACCTTCCCTCATGCACTTTACTAAAGTTACAAGTTAAAAGCTATGCGAATGTCTTTGAACTCCACCTTGGTATTGCGGGTTACTAAATATCACTAAATGAAAACCATGTCATGAGGGACAGCTTACCAATTGTAGCCTTATCGGTCTCGATTTCAGCAAGCAAGTCGCCTTCGTTCAGTTTTTCTCCCACTTTTTTCTCCCAGCGTTGCACTGTGCCCATTGTCATGGTGGGGGAAAGAGCTGGCAGAAGAATCTACATCATCAACGATAAACAAACACCTCATTGTTTAGCGCACATAATTACCCATCCAATGATCTTTATACAGTATACCTAATAATTGTTGTTGTTTCTTGAACATCACATAACTGCCCTATTGCTCACTGAAGTGGCACATCTACTGTACTGACTTACCTTCATGTGTGGTGGGTACGAGCTCCCAGGAGCTTGTGGAGGAGAGGGAGTGGAGGAAGCAGCTGATGGAGGTGGAGTTGCTGCTCCAGATGCTGTTGTCGATGGAGTTAAGGCGGCCAGTTTTTCCAGAGTGAAGTCCTTAAACACTGGGATGAGGTCAGGGCTGAAGGCAAAGTAACAGGGTTTTAGTTACCAACATTTAGTACAGCTTTAACACAGAAATCAAGCGACCTTTTCTGTCCATTTTTCTCTCCTGATGGTTTTCTGATTGTCAGCGGTCTTGCTTGATGATGACACAGATGGATCTGTTAATACTATTTCTTTCCGCTCTGTCTTCACGTGCATAGAGATGTAGTCAAAAATCGTAGCATGTTTACCTTCTTTGGACTAAAACTTATAAGATTGCGGGTTCCCAGTAAATCCCATCTTCGCCAAACTGCTACTATGGAGTGCCTGAGGAATCCACACAACTCTTACAGTACCTCCTTAGTTGTATCCTGATTCAACTGTATCTCACATTAACCAGTTTCACTTTTTAAAAAGTGAGAAAATAATATCTTAATTAATGCCTAATATTAATGAACACTAATACATTCCCCCAAAAATGACAGGGAGCCATTTGAATTACAGGACGTGCAAGTGCAAAACTGGATAAATGACATAAAAGGTGGGTGTGTTTCTTAAGTTGGAGAGCAGAGGCAGTATTATGCAAATCGATCCAGAATGTAGAGAATCCTGCCTCAGGCCATTATATTTGTAAAAAAAAAAACTTTGTAAAAAAGTTGCGAGTTTAAATATCAAAAAGTCATTGTTGGGCTGCTTTATCTGGTATTGCTTCTCTTTAGCCAGGCTGGTTTTTCCCCTCAGTCAGTGTACATGAAATTAATACTAGACGTACAGTACTGTGCAGAAGTAATCTGCACAATATTATCTGTAGAAACTTTTGTTATGTTTGTTTATCATGTCTGTATTATTATGTACAAAACCAACCATTCACAATTTTCAAACAAACAAAAATTTTAAACAACATATAACATTACAGAATACTATTTGCATGGCTGAAAACTAAGCAACATATTTCATGACAGACCAGTTTTCAGAAGGGGAAAAAAATAAATAAATAAATAAACTAATGGAGGCTCCTGGGTTTTGTATGAAAACAGAAAAGAACAAGTGTGACAAAGTTAACAGATTCATATTCTCCAGCACGCTCAGTAAAACCTAACAGCTGCTTTACTTTTAAAACTGCACAAATCTGTATTGAACACCATTGATTATATTCAAGCAAATAGTTTCCACCCCAAATATCGACTGTGTTTTATTTTATTACTATTTAGTGCTCCTTATAGAAGTTTCATTTATTTAGATTTTTTCTTGGTCAAAGGCATCTTTTATGGTATTTTTGCTATCAAGACATTTACACAGTACTGAAAAATAAGCATAAGTACTATTCTTCTGATATCTTTGCCACACTCGCTCCTGTTTTTCATCTAAATACTGGTCGGTCATGTAATATGCTGATTTCTTTAGAGGCGTGCAAAAATTCTTCTGTAATATTGTGTATTTATAAATTTGTAGTAGTTTGTAAATAATGAATGGTTTTATACATAATGCAGACATGATATATAACAATATTTGCACTACAGATAATATGGTAAAAATTGAGACGAATAAAAGACTTTTGCACAATACTGTACATGTTTATACCGATACATAAAGACAAATTCAACACTAGCTGAATAATAAACAGTAAGAAACAGCAGTTGATTGGGAATTTATTTCCTTTGAAGAGCACATGCTAGTTTTCACTGAGGAATAATTAACCTCCTCCTCACCTGTCAACAGTAATACAGATGACCGATCCGATTGGCACGTCTCTTGTACCCTCTGGTACCAGGATCTTGGCGAGATAGCACTCTTCCAGCATCTCGAATCCTACAGTGGCCTTGTCTGTCTCAACCTGAATATAATTATACAGAAAACACTCCAAATATATTTCATCTGCAGTGTTAATGATGACGTCATTATTAAGACTTTAGATATGTCTTTTATTCTGGTCACAACTTGCAGGTCAGCAAAAATAAACAAGTTCCTATTGTGATCCTGAGACTTTAGGCCCATACTCCTGTCAGCTTCAGAACAAGTTCCTGACTACCGATTACTGTCGTAACTATTTCGTAACTATCTGCTTTGCGACGATGAAAATTGTTAAAAGCGCTATACAAATATATTTTGCATAAAAAATTCAATACATATAGAATAAATTCTATACCCAGTACAGGTCTGAGGACTTTTGGTTGTTCGCTTCCGTGGAAAAGAGGCATACTCTCCTCTAGCTTACTAGGAGTTATATCTATAAAAAGAGTTCATATACTAGTCTAAAAAGCTCTGTAAATCTATAACAGTCGTCTGAAAAAAGCTGCAATGACAAAAAACACATGAGCTGCACAGTCATAGAAAAATAATCAACTATTGGTCGGTGAAATAAAGTTGATTATTTTTCCTTCACAGCTCTTACCAAAGTGTGTTAATCCGAAAATTATATTTATATTTGTTTAAATTTACACTGAACTAATGGAATGTGCAAGAAACAAGTTCCTGTTTCATGTCATTAAGAAATCCCAAAATCCCTCCATCCTGAAAACTTTTGTTGGTTGGAAAACTTAAAGGCGTGCCTATTATGCAAAATTCCCTTTTTAGTCATTCTTAGACATTCAGATGGGCCTCCAGTGATCGTGTGCACACAAAAAAATTTAACACAGTACCCCCCCTGACCACCACCAATTGTGACCTCATATAAAAACATTCCGTCCCCCAGGTTGCTCAGGTTCTCTAGGGGGTGTGACTCAGCACTAAGTCATTAAGTACAAACACTGAGACGACCCATTCTGAAGAGGAGTGTAACAGAGGGGGTTTACGTTTCACACACACTTTGTAGGAGTTTTGAGACCTATGTTAAGGAATAGTAAAACACGGGACCTTTAAAGTTGCAGCTTTGTTTTTGAAAGCTACAGTGCTGACGCTGAAGACTCCTTCTGTCAAGGATAAATAAGCGATTCCTTACAGAAAACCTCACCAGCAATGTTTTTCATTTACTCATGGAGAGCAACTACAATCTACATGTCTGTGACATGCCCTTGCGTTTAACCAGCACTGTGGTAGAACTGAAGTAAAAACTAATTCACAGTTTTTGGTTTAATTTCTCGGGTTCCTGTCTCACCTCAGCGATCAGGTCTCCCTCGTTAATTTTATCCCCCTCCTTCTTCTCCCAGCGAGCGATGGTGCCCAACTGCATGGTGGGAGATAAAGCAGGAAGCTCCACCTGCAAAAAAACATAAAAAAAATAAAGAAAACCATTTGTAGCATCAGCACAAAAATTCAGCCAGGACTCCAAAGTGGACCAAATCACTTCTCTTTTCTGAAGACCAAAAATATGAAGTACGATACTATTGTAATGATAAATCACACTTTTGTAAATACTTACAACATTGTCAAGTGCAACATGACAGCTGTATTCTTTTATTACAGCTGCACAATTTCATACATATGTCACACTGCAATTTAAATTGTTATATTTAACTATTAAATGTACCAATTTGCATTCAAACATATGTATCTACGCTAACAGCAAATAATGGCACAAATGATATCATTGATAGGAATGTCTGTTGATGTGTATATTTCACCTTGAAACCATTTAACAAAATTGTTTGTGTAAATTTCTAACTATGCATATGTTACCTGTAAGAAATTGCAGCATTTTGCAATTTAATAACTGCCAAAGTGCACATGTCCAAAGTGCAATTTAATTGTGCAGATCATATGGCTCCATATTTGTACGATTTTTTTATTTCTTTGCACCAACTGTTTTCATTGCATCATTGCAATTAATCCAAATAATTTACATTATTTTACTTATTTCTAACAAGTTAAGTTCTTGTCATAATTTTTTTTCCAATAAAGATTTGAGGACACTTGTTTTTTTTTTGTTGTTGTTTTTTTTATGCCAATTTATTATTGCAAAATTTAATCCTGTCACTCCTGCCTTCATGTCTGTGTGCGATTTGCAAGTTCTCCTTGTGCTTGGTGGGTTTCCTCCGGGTAATCTGGTTTCCTCCCACAGTCCAAAAACATGCAGATTATGATAACTGCCGTTCCCAAATTGCCCACAGTATATGTGCGTGTGCCCTGCGATGGATTGGCACCTTGTCCAGGGTGTACCCCACCTAATGCCCCAAGTCGTCTGGGATAGGCTCCAGGCCTCCTTTACAGGATAAAGCAGTATAGACTATGAGTGACAATTATTGCAAAATTAAATCCGTTCACTGCCGCCTTCAGGTCTGTGCTTGGTGTGTTTCCTCCAATAGTTCAAAGGCATGCACATGTTTCCAAATTTCACATAGTATGTGTGTGTGTGTGTGTGCGCCCTGTGATGGATTGGCACCCTGTCCAGGGTGTGTACCCTGCCTTGGGCCCCCGAGTCTCCTGGGATACGCACCGGATGAGAGAGAAAAACAACTCAAAAACAACAAATGAGGATGTTTTCAAGGTGGTGATGATGTGTAGCTGAGATTCTTGAGTAAAGAAGCCAGACAGACAGACAGACAGACAGACAGACAGACAGACAGACCCAATACATATCTATCTAAACAAGTAATAAACTATAGAATGTAATCTGTAATTAGTCTGGTTTAACTATGTGAGAGAGAGACAGAAGAGTTAAAGGACAGGAGGACAGTGTGTGACTGAGTAGTAAAGGTGAGTGCAGCAGTCTTTTAGCGAGTTAGCTTAGCATGTTGGCGTTACCTTCTGGTGAGGCGGTAGACTGCAGACTCTTTGGCTCTGACTGAACGCGGCGCTGTGTGTCTGTGCGGCGCGCGCTGTGCACTTCAGGAAGCCGGAGCGCACCTGGCTACACGAGCTCAGAGCACGGACGCGGCACGCGCCGCTCCTGTGGCACGGTACCGGTCCGGCGCGAGCTCCAGCGCCAGGGCCTGAGAGGACACCCGGGCGGCTAACCCTGCTCACCGGCCGCAGTCTCAGCGCCAAACGCAACATTTCTAGCTCGAGTCACTTGAATAAACCTGGCCCGGGTTAAAGAGAGGTTCCTGTGGTATCAGAAACACTGACACCTGTATCACTTCTGCCCCCGAAACGCAACCAGACAGCCTCACTTTCCAATGACCTCCCCTCTCCAAAACATCCCGCTTTACGGCACCTCTCCTTCTCCGTGTCCTCCCGGCTTCACATCTAGGTTGCCACTACTGTACAAATTCCACTCCAGATAACCCCTAAAACACAACTCTTAGTCGCCCACCACGAACAGGATTTTTCGTACGAATCTTTACGAGTTCACACTTCGTGAGGAGTCATTGATAGACTTAAAGCAAGATTGTGTCGAGTTGACTCGTAATGATCTGCAGTTCATTGATTGCGACATTCATTTCATCAATACATTTTCCTGCCAGAAAAATGGTCACCACATGGATTTAACTAATAGGTAAGAGCCTTGCATTTGATAATTACTGCAGTGACTAATATGGTTCATCTGGCAACAATGCTATTTAACTCTAACTGATGCAGTGAGAGGTGGCACGGTAGTTAGCACTATCGCCTTGCATCGCCAGGTTCTGAGTTCAATTCCCGCCTCTGGTCTGTGTGCATGGAGTTTGCACGTCTTGGTGGGTTTCCTCAGGTACTCCAGTTTCCTCCCACTATCCAAAGATGTGCAGATTGGGCTAAGTGGCGTTCCCAAATTGCCCGTAGTGGTTGAATGAGTGTGTGCGTGTGTGTGTGCTCTGCAATGGATTGGCACCCAGTCAAATGTGTACTTTCAATGTGCCCAAAGTCTCCTGGGATAGGCTCTAGGTCCCCGAGACCATGTACAGGATGAGCAGTGTAGAATATGAATCGATGATGCAGTGAGTAGATTCTAAATTCAGAGAACTAACATATCAGAAAACATATAATCTGTTCCAGAATGGTTCAATTATTGTCCTGCATCAAGCAAAAAAAAAAAAAAACAACTAAGGAGGAGTGATGGCTAATCAGGAAAAAAGCCTTCAATTTTATAGGGAGTGTAAAAAACTGTACAGCATTGGAACAATGCTGGTGGTCTGATGAGTCCAGATTTAACCTGTTCCTTGGGATGTGCTGGAGATGGTTTTACGCAGCAGTCCAACTTTCCTATCATCAAGACAAGAACTTGGAAAGAAAATAAATGTGGTGACATTACTGTACATAAACTTTTGCA
Source organism: Clarias macrocephalus (assembly GCA_011419295.1). Lineage (NCBI taxonomy): Eukaryota > Metazoa > Chordata > Actinopteri > Siluriformes > Clariidae > Clarias > Clarias macrocephalus. Next base: position 25,693 of record JAAGKR010000210.1, on the reverse strand, counting down.
AAATAATGCCATGCCCATGATAAAAGTCCAATTAAATATTGTGTAAAAAAATGTGTGACTGTTTTTTTTTTGTGTGTGTGTTCAGAAAGTATACTGTAGGTCTCTGTACAGGGATCTATAGACCCTTACAGTCTATATTTCAGCTACATGTTAGTAATCTTCGCTATTCTTTGTAAGTAATCTTTGTGCCTGATGGAGCAAGAGCAAGCCAGGTTTTTAAAGCCTAGTTGGAGACTGCACATTAATGGGTAACAATGAAAAAATATATGTGAACACCTACTGTAAGGATAGTGTATAATTAAGACACATACAACAATGACACCAATTGACAAAGTTGTAGTAAAAGTTTTGTTTATATTTGGTCAGTTTATTGTCGTGTATCTGAATTCAGTCTGCTGTGCCACTACTACGTCCTTGCCCTGGTTAGTTAATTAGACTTGCTATAAATTACTTCTGGGAACCTCTGTAGTCTAACTAGGGACTGTGGAGGTTGGTGTTTATCATTTATTTATTCCCATTTTATGACCGTGTTACGTTCTCTGGTCAACATTTAACTACATTGAAGTCAACCATAGTCAACTATGGTAATTTGGGAACACCAATTAGTCTAATCTGCATGTTGTACTTTTTGGAGGAAACTGGAGTAATCTGAAGAAACCTACCAAGCACGAGGATACCCGAGGTAGGAATCAAACCCTCAACCCTGGAAGTGCAAGGCAACAGAGCTAACTAAACCACTGTTCAGCCTTGCTAAAAATGACCCTGAATAAAAGAATCTGAGTAAAATACATGCCAAGTTCTTTTCACTATTGTTCTCATCTATTGTATTTTTGAAATTAAGTTCTTTTCCATATTTATTATAACTAACATTCAGCAAGAAATGGACACATTTAAAGGAACGTGCAAGTACTATCATGTATGTACACAACTGACATTTGCTCCAGTTTTATTCTTTATACACAGTCGCTGAGGGTAAAATATTGTTATGGATATACAGTATGAGTTCTTAATATTCTTAAAAGTGGTATTGTGATTGAAAGGCCAAAATTAAGGATTCCAATTTACAAACATGGCAACCTTCCGTGGGCGCTGTCAGAATCCGCTTCACCAACTGTCGTAAAAACGTCGCAAAGACCAGTTTTTGACAGCATTCGAACCGAGGCTAGTCAGGTTGTCAAAGGTGTCTTAGCGGCTTTTAAAATTCATAAGGTTTGAGCAGAAATACATAATGTGTGACAAACAGTGGTTTCCCCAAAAGCTTCCAGTATAGAGTTCCGTTTACATGCGTATTTTGAGTCATTTCTGGAGATGATTTTAACAGTGTAAAGCGTGTACAACACAATAACTTCCGGTGGTCTTCATTGTCCCAGGTGTTACATGCAAACTATATTTTTTCACACAGCTTCATGTAGTATTTTAAAGCAGTCATGGCGAGATGAAGCCTCATTTAAGTGACGAGGCTTCACACTCAATAGTTTCACCAAAAGATTAATTTCAGAAAGCTTAAATTATTAGCTCGTTATACTGACATCTAGTGGACAAATTATGTGTAGCAAATAGACTCTAACATCGCAGGCAGTACAATACTGACATATAGTCACTTTAACTCTGGCAAATAGTTCCATTGAATAATTACTGAAGTGATTAATATGGTTCATCTGGCAACATGTTAATTAACCCTAACTGATGCAGTGGACGCATCAGGGTAAGAAGAGAGGCGGATCAAGTAATGCACCCAGCATGCCTAATGCCTGGCGTACAAGGCTGTGGGGGAAGTGTTATGATCTGGTGTTGAGTCTGTTGGTCAGGTCTAATGTACCGTAATCAAAGCAAAAGGTGGGCCAACAAAAAAATGTGTACCAATTGAAATTTTTTTTTTAACTAATTGAAAATATTTTTTATGCCTTCAACATATTTATTTTGTACTTTTACAGACCCTAAAAAAGCAATTTATGTGTCGAATTTTATGTAAATGCAAAAATCTGAGTGTAAAAAATACATCTTTAAAAGGGAAAGTATCCAGCCATAATATACTCAAGTCCTCAGAGATACTCCTTTTAAATGTAGGCAGGATATGATACACTAATGGGATGCAGTATATTCTTGTACAGGAATTTGAATTTTAAAATAAACTTTTAAATACAGACATTTATATAATGAATAGCAATACATATAGACAAGTTTTTACATATTACTGTTTTTACATATTAATGTTTAGCATTACATATAGACAAAATTGCATTTTTAAGCGATTTATCTAGTTACTTGCCATTTATTACATATATATATTCTTGAAGGTGAGGATGTATGATACAAGACATGAAAATGCTCCAAAAACTGACACTACAGCATGTAAAAGTACTAAGATACACTCTGGCAGAGCTTTTCCCGTGTTAAGTGTTAAGCAATTGTATACTTTAAGCAGACTAAAACTTTTTATTTAATTTTTTTAAATGGTATATTTAGCATTTTATATTTGTTGAATCATTATACGAGTTTTGGGCCATTCTGGAGAGTATGTATTAAATTTAATTTAAGGCTTTTGTTCTTAAGCTACGTTTTCTTTAGACTTCCTTATTAGCATCTTTGGAGTTTCTGTTTTAGGTTCTTATGTTCGGTTTCTTTCCATATGCTAGTTTTTATTAATGATCTACTCTCTTTCTGAGCTGCATTTTAATGGTTGAAAAGTATTTATTATTATTATTATTATTATTATTATTGAACTGCAGATACACTGGCTGTGACTTTATAAACGCTCTAAACAATTACAACTAAAATAATTGTTCACATCTCACATAAGACACATAAGAAGAAGAAACAAGACAATTAAAGCCTTACAGAAACATAAACAGTCTGGTATTATGTGACATTGCTTGAAAAGGCATTTATTATTATATGTTACAGCGTAATACAAAAATAGAAGGAAGGAGAAAAAAATTAAAGAAGGAAGAGCAGCTGTGTACACTTTAGTCCAATAACGTTGTTAAGTGCCTGAGCAATATGAGTCGTTACTTGATTTTATTGAGGGCTACAGCTCGCCGGTCTGTGTTTTGGAACAGAGCTCGAATTAGACTCTTCATTTCATTACTGGAGAACTCCTGTGCAAGAGGCCCTTTGCCCTCTGCCCACCTAGAGGAGAGAAACAGCCTGCAATAATTCTGTACAACTGAGAATTCAAGGACATCAGCAAGCGTTACTCAGCCACAATGCTGCCAGCATATGCCACCTCCAGCTAAATTGAAGGAGTAATGATGCTACTCTCATGTGTAGACAATCACAGCACATATCTACTGACATGGGGAAAAAGTTATTCAGTTATGAATTTTGATTGTTTTGGTTCCCCTTGGTTTGTATGTGAGAAAACTAACGCTATATTCAAATCATTATGAAGCTTTTGAATAAAGATAAGGTAAGTTTGCATCATTCTTAATAAACCAGTAACAATCTTTGTTTCAAACCTTTGTGTACGAGAGTGGTTACAGCAAAGGGGACACAGGACTTTATATTAACTTCAACACCTTTCCTGTTATACTAAACTTAAGACTGCAAATCAATTCCTGTTATATAACATCACCCAAATGAGGATGGTTTCCTCTCAAGGGTTTTTCATACTGTCATCTCAGGGTTTTTTTTTCCTTGCCATCATTGCCCCTGCTTGCTCTCTAATTATTATTTATACATATTTCCTCACTTTTTTATTTATTTATTTATTTTTTTTTTTACATATATCCATTTTTTTTAAATCTGTAAAGCTGCTTTACGGTAATGACCATTGTTAAAAGCCATATAAATATAAAAAATAATTAAATAACACATTAGGGTTCCATTTAAATTGATTAAACTGATCAAACCATGTGTAATTTACTATGTATTACCTGTCCACTATCTCCTGCAGACTGGCCTGCAGCACCATGGAGAGTTCTTTAAAGGTCATCCACTTCTTCACATAGACTGGCACCTCCTCCTGGTATTTCTTGTTCTTGGACTCATCTGGTAGCGGTGTGAAGACTAGCGGCCCTTCCTCTATGATGGTCTGGCAGAGTGTGTGCAGACGCTCTCCGTCTTCAGTAGAGATGTCCTGTTGATGGGATAAATCGTTTGCAAAATTTCAACTTCTATTCAACTTACATGGGTTCACACTGTTGCCATTTTTGGGCTCACCTCCAACATTGTGACTTTGTTAATCAGTTCAGAAATGGCTGTATTCAGAAGCGTTCCCATGGATTTGCAGTAAATGTTCACTGGAAGGACATCTTGCCAGACTTTCCCCAGTCGCTTTAGTTGGTGAATTACCTAAAAGGCATTATTACAAATCAGCTCTCAAAACAGCCAGAAACCAATGCTATATCAAATTAATGAAAGGTACTTGAAATATTTCAGTGAAAGAAGGTTTGATCTCACTTGTCTAACTGCCTTGCTGGCTGCTGTGTAATTGTCTTCATCATCCAAATTGGAGAAGTTTCTGGCAGTGGACAGTCTCTCCAACATTTCTGCTTTCTGAACGTTCATCTGCGCCACAAAACACTGAGCGCCTTAATGAGAAAACAGCAACAACAACAACAAAAAAAAACACAGAAGTCTTGCCATTAAAAACAGCATGTGAATTTTCTTAAAAAAAAAAAAAAGTAACTTCAGAAGATCTTCTACTAATGCAGTCAGGTTTGAGGTTTTCAGCTTAAAAAACACCTCAATCTCATAAGAAATGACAATGTATAAATCTTACCCAGTTTTCTAAAGCCTGGGACCAAGTCAACAAAATAGGCCACTCCATCTTTCAAAGGAAGATGAGGTCTGAACTGATGACCGAGTGTCAACAGATGGTGAGCAAGGAACATGCAGTTGTTGTGCTGGATTGCAGCTAAGTGAGGGAACTTAAGCAGGTTGTCTCTGTGTCAAAGCAGAAACAGAAACCCTGTTAATGAACCCCTGTGAACCAGATCTTTTTAGGAGAAAAGTAAATGTACAGTATATATAATGGAATATGATAAGCAAACTCACTTGTGGTAGGTTGGAACCACGTCATAGAACAAGTGAAAAATATTTCGGGTTGTGTAGAACAGCTGGACAGCACTAAGAGGGAAAAAATACAAAACAAAAACACTAAGACATGCGAGTCATATTCAACTAATAGTTTGCTGAAAGCCAAGCCCTAGTGCCTGAGATTTGTTCTGAGATTAACAGAGATAACATATTATGAAATTTGCCATAAATATTGTCCACAAATGAAAATGATCATATATTTTTTTAAACAATCACAGACCTAGTTCTGTACTTCAGTAATGATAGTAAATTTTCAGTTTCAGATCTTTACACATGAACAAAAATTTGCCAGGCAGTTGAACACTAACGTCATGTGGGCAGCAATTTTGAAAAATCTGTCATTTCCCTTCAATTGATCATCTCCCAAATATTTGTACTAGAATACTGGCAGTTATTGTACCATAGTTGTACAATGTATTTTGAATGAAAATATGTAGCAATTTTTATTCAAAACAAATATGAAGTATAATCAGCTGAAGACTAATTAGGGCCCAAGCACTATGACGTCAGCCCTATGTCATCATGGTGTGTGAAGGGCCCTATCGTTTGATAAATTTTTGACCCCCCCAAAAGAATTATGAGTATAATGTCCTTTACTAATATAAAACTAAAGAAGCAAACATTAGACAACAAACATGGAAAAAATAAAGTTTTAAGGTAAAATTATATCAAGCTTTTTTCCTTTTTCTTTGAACAAAGGCTCTACACACCAATACTGAACAGTGTGCCAGAAACATACCACTGTGGGGAGCTGCCCACTGCCTCAGACAGGGTTTTTATTGCCAGCTCCATCAGCTGTTGGACTGACTCACTGATGCGACACACAGGCAGGCACAGAGTGCGCTGGCCCAGCTGTTTCTCATTCTCCAGGATCTGCTGATCACACTGGCCACTCCTCTTTCCCTCCTGCTTCTCTTTGCTCCCATGGCTTGGCAGTTTAGGGAGGCTGAGCTTGTAGTCTGGAGAGATCTGAGTAACAATTATGGGCAGGTCAGCCAACTATGCAGAGCACTTACGGGTATATCTGTTACAATTTTATAGATGCTAATGATGGTCACCAGCCTTACTTTAACTGTGTTATGCATCTCTGAGGTCATTAGTTTCCGGGCAGCTACAATGACGTCTTGGCATTTCTTGCTAGCAAAATGGCAGTTGACATTTCTAGCATATTTTAAGAGATCTGTGGAATCTCCGGACAGGTAGCCCATTTCCTTTAAATTACTTTCAAAATCCTCAGTTTCTTTGATAACCTGGAGATTACAACATAAAAGACAAAAAATAAAAAATAAAACCTCTACACCTATTGCACTGTCACAACTGTAGTAAACAGCAGTTACCGTATCATAAGATGCAAGCTGGCTGCTGTTAGTCGGTATGGAATGCAATAAGCATTCCCGGATGATGCAGTCCGACATCTCCTCCCATATCTGGTCTCCTAATATAGCAGACACTTTCTTTTCACCAGCTGCTATATCTATGCAGAGAATCAATTTTAAAAAAATTAACCCCTAATGATTTATATATGACAATATTTATAAAAGACAATGCGATGTTTAATTGTACCGAACAGATGTTTGTGCAGGGTCTTGAGCACTAACAGGATTTTGGCATACACATCTGCAGGTGTAGGGCGCTCTGCTTGGTTCTCTTTGCTCTGTAAACTCAACACTGTTCCCACCTCAAGGTGCTCACTCACCTCCACCACCAGGGATGGGTACATGATCAGAGGCTTTAGCACGTACTTCACTAACACCTGACCTGTGGGTGACAGTGACTCGCCCATAAACGCCATACACATCACATACAGTTGTGCTCATAAAATCAACATATCAACATATCCTGGCAGAATTTGTGAAATATTTGTATTTTTGTATTTTTTCTAATAACGAGACTAATCCTGCAAAATGCTTCTTTTTGATAATTTTGATAAAAATTATATATATATTTTTTTTCATATTTATAAAATTTAACTGACTTTTTTCACAGGTCCTTTGACATTTGTTTTGCCTTTCCCATGGCTCAGAATCAGTCCTGGATGAAATGTGCAGGGATAAAAGAAAAAAAAAAGAAAAAAAATTATATATATATTTTTTTTCTTTTATCCCTGCACATTTCATCCAGGACTGATTCTGAGCCATGGGAAAGGCAAAACAAATGTCAAAGGACCTGTGAAAAAAGTCAGTTAAATTTTATAAATATGGAAAAGTATATAAAAACATGTCTAAACATTTGAAAAAAAAAATTTTGTTGAAAAAATAAATAAATAAAATAAATAATAATAATAATTAAGAGCTGTTCAAACACTGATAGAGAAGTAGAAAATTAGTTCTTTCCAAGAAAGATTTCAGCTACAACTGCCAAGAACATTGTTTATAATGCAAAGAAAAACCCACAAGCATCCACATACTGGCTTCTGTACAAGGAAAAATGTGGCATAGTTGTTTCAATATAACTTTATATAACTTCCTTGATTAGTCTCATTTTCCAAGAATGTAATTAGTTCACAAAATCTACCAGGGTATATACACTGTAATTAAAACATTTACATTTCATTAAACTCTATATATACATGTATATATACACAGTTATTATTATTACCAAATAGTTTGATCTTTTTGGGCAGCTCTCCTTGAATAGAAAGGGCCTGAAGTACATTGGAAAGTAATGGACTGGGCATGCCTTTTTCCTCTTTAGATTCTCCTCCAGTTAAATGAAGTGCTGTGGTCAGGAAAGACTGCATTCCAGTCAGTTCTGGGAAAATAAGTCAGGTTTAAATGAGAATTAAATGCTAGACAAAAATGTGTCAAATGAAATTATTTGTAATATATTAAAACTTAAGTTAAAACCATACATAAATAGAGTAAAATATGCTCATTTAAAGATTTAAGATGATTTGGTTTAGGCTAGAGTTTCCAGCAGATTCTATGGTTTCCTCCCACCTTCCAAGAACATGCCACTAGACTGACTGGTGATGTTAAATTGGCATTCCATTCGTGTATGCCTGCCTGGAGACCAGAGTAGGCTTTGGATATGTCAGGATAAAATCCTTATTGAAGATGAATTGAATTGAATGAATTAATGACCTCCAAATATGCCCAAAAGTATGTCGAAACCTGATCATCACACCCATATGTGCAGGTTGGACATCCCATTCCAGAATTCCATCCCTTTTGCTGTCTATTAGTTGGGAAGGCATTACAGTGGAGGTATGCACACGACTATTGTCATACTGGAGCATTAAAAAATGCTGTCCCTCTGGATTTGTGGCAACAATTTGGGGAAAGTACAAATAGTTTATTTTGAGCATACTCAAAATAACTGAACTGAAGAGAGCATATGCAAAAACTGTTTATTTAAGAAGATCAACATTCTAATTTGTTAAAAACTACTATCACAACCATATGACATGATCTTTTGTGGACTGCACGACCAAGGACATGTTCAACATTATCAAGATATTAACACTGTACATCAACCCCCACCCCTCCCCCCTTCCTTATATTAAATTCCAACAAGTTTAGTTTACAATTAACTGTTTATTCCAACCTTTGGCGGGAGGTAGCTTCCATACTGCCAGTTGCTTCCACTCCTCTCCGAGGTGATAAATGAGGTTCTCTCTCTGTACGGTGATCTCTGAGCTAAGAGCACGAAGTAATGGTAGATCTTGAATGTTCAAAGCTTTCAAGGCTTCTACACTGGCCCGTGCCTCAAAAAGAAAAAAAAAAACACAGGTCAATGGGTGACATAAAAGGAGACTCTCCTAGCTGATTTAATAACCACCTAAAATGACAGAATAGTACTGTAGGTGTATAAAATCTGTCACAATTGGTAGAATATGTTAAACACTGCTTTCATGCAAGACCTACATGTGTTACTATTGGATACAGTGGAGAGAGCGAGAGAGAGAGAGACACACAGTATATGCAAACTGAAAGTATACCCACTTTTCCAAGCTGTTTGGCCGCTGTCTCGTATTTCTTCTGCTGCAAAGCTTTGTGATACTCTTCCATGGCTCTATCAAACTATAAATGCAAGAATCTAATTTATTTTCTTATGCATGAAAAAGTACTTTAACACATGGAAAGAAATGTATTTGTAATTGCATTACTAGTTTTTAGAAGTAAACCTTTTCACCTCTTGTAGATGTTGGAGCATGTTTATCACTGCAGTGTTCTTTTCCAGCTGCTGCTTAAGTTTGGCATATTCTGTTACGGCCTCATGGAGGTTCCTCTGCACCTGGATATCAAGACACTCAATAGGTCTTAATCATACCTTACATTTCTGATCTTACATTGGCTTGGCTTTACTGGCTCTTTATTATGAACAAAATTATTCTTGACAACGCAACAGTCCAAATGACCTATTCATATACAAAGTAAGTGTGAAATTGCTGTAAGGCTCATTCAAGCAGTTTGTCCATATTCTTAACCACATGCAATAAAATTGTTATAAGCCTTGCTAGAGCATCATAAGTAGCCAAGTGGTCGATCACAAATTCTTATGATTTTACTAAGTCCTAACATTCTCAGGAAGACATTTTCAAACATGTGAAAAATATTCTCTTGTATAATTTTTAGATTATCCCACCTACATCTTAACTATTGAAAACCTTTTAAAAATCTTATTTATTTATTTATCTATTTATTTATTGTCCTATCCATGTTGGACATTGTGTGTTGCAGTTACAAAAATAGTCAGGGACCACCAGGGTCCCGTCACTACTGTTAATATTGAAATGATAATGAGTGTTGCTCTGGTAAAGGTACATCAGGTGCAATATTCTACTCTTCAACATTGCTGACACAAATCCCACATATTGAGTACAAGTACAGTGTATCCACAGCCACCCAAGTATATTAGCCCATTCCTTTAAAATAAATTTGTCTGGGAGAATGATGGCAATCGATTAACTAGTAGGGGACAGTTCCCTCCTGCGCTACCACTCCTGCTACGAGCATACTGACTAATTTACAAATTTGCAAATATCTGGTTATCATGCACATTAGCACTAAAAAGGTGTGCTGATCTTACCTCATTGTCAATACAGCTTTTGAGGAGATCGATGTCTTTGGATACGGATTTCACCTGAGCCATGAGCTCTTCGGCTGCCTCCATACTAGGTAAGAACTCACTGTATTTCTTATTGATCATGTCAGATACCTCCTCCTAAAAACAAACAAACAAACAAAAAAGAAAAAGAAAACAAAAGATAACCAACAAGCATTAAAAATGAAAGGCTTTGGAACTAATCTATTGTGAATTACAAAATGATTTATTGGCTGGACCATCTTGTAGTATTATTTTCAACAAGCAGGACATGGTGCATGAGTTTGTCCTTTTATGAAGAACAAGAGGTCTTGATGATTTTGGTGGAAGTTAAGTGGCTGTAAGAGGCTTAATAGACAGCGTAACCATAAATTACGTCAACCAGTTAAGTATGACAGGTGACTAAATGGCTAATCAAAACAGTGAGCTAGCAAAAAGTGGCTTGCAAACATATTAATAACAGCAATAAATACATAATGGACATACATAAAATCCAGTGTACTAGCACAAAACATATGGCTTACTTCAGCACAAAATATCAGAGAATACATTTATTTACAATAACCTACAATTTGCAGCCATCAAGTTTTACTAATTGGACATGTTATGGACGAGATGTCACAACAACTTTAACATCGAAGTTAACAGTGACAGCTAGCAAACACAGCTAGCTAGCAAAGTCTGCTTAGACCCAAGTTTGTTACCTTGGTTTCCTCCACCTTGCGCGATAATTTAGATATTTTCGAAGCAAGGTCATCTTTTTCCAATTTGCCCGAGCTCGCAAGCACTTCTGTAACAAACGAAGCCATCTTTCACTACGAATGTTCTTTCAACTCCAAGCTTGGTCAAATCTCACTGCTGCCCGCCATACTGCCCGCGCGCGCAAGTCCACCTGGGAAATGGTCCGTTCTGAATGAACCGATCCATGAATCATGGGAGTCGGTTTGTTCAAACACATATGGAATTCCTAGTCAATTTGAGAGTCGGTTCTTAGGAAGAAATCGAATTCCCGAGCAACCGAATCATACGTGTCATTAGGAGCATGAACATGGCATATGGTCCTAAATACGAGTGTGAGTCAAAAATTATCCGCACTCTGGCTGTAGTCTTTATTTTAATAAATTTTTAGATAAGACAAATACATAATGCTTTGACATAATCTCCTTGCTTTCCAATACGCTTTGTCCTTCTGTCAACAAGCTTTCATCAGAAGTGACTCTTTGTCTGCATTCAGGGGACCAAACAGGAGAAAGTCTGATGGAGCAAGATCAGGACTATAGGGTGGATGCCTGAACACCTCAAAACTTACGTTTAATACAAAGTTTAGGCTTCAGCTCTGCAATAAGCGTCTTACTGATTGTTAAAACTTTTTCCTGATAATGTTCAGATACTGACCCTTGGGAATTCCCGAAAAAAAAAGGAAGCAGCAATTTTCCAGCTGATGTTTGACTTTTGAATTTTTTCTTGGTCTGCTGTTAGTGATCACCAATAATGATTCACTTTAAGAAACTTTTCCCTTTCTTAGAGTACCGGCGCAAATTGTGTTTGCAGATATCCAAATGTTTCTGTTTATGCTATTTTGTCAGTTGTTTCAGAATAGAGAGAGTATTTATTCAGCCATAATCAAATCCCTTGATCGCTCCATCAATTATTATCCTCAATTATGATCTGCCAATGATTCCGATGTCTGGCCTGGACAATATCTCCCCATGAATTTAATGTGGCATGGCGAAAGTTGCGTGCTCACTTATGTATAATGTGAAATGAAAGATTCAGATGATGCTCAATTTATTGAATAAAATAACATTTTATTAAATATATTATAAATAAAATATATAAATAACGAATGTCTGTTCAATTACAATAGAAAAAAGTAACAAATGAATCCTGAACATTTGTTAATGCCATCTCCCTAAACTAATGTTAGTTGCAGTATTTGACTAATCTCAGCCTCTTTCTAGTCTTTTGACTGAACTTTTTACTCTTGTATATCATAGATAAAATAATCACTGTTTAATCACTCACTCTCTTTACCGTTTATCCTGTACAGGGTTGTGGGAGGCCTGTAATCTATCCCAGGGCCTCAGGGCACTAGGCAGTGTACAACCTGGGATGCCAAACCATCATATGGCACCCAAGAAAAATTCACTCAAGTACTATGAGCAATATTCATTCATGTATTTATTTATCTTGTATACAACTTATCCCATGTACAGGGTCATGAAGGCCTGGATCCCTGGACTCGGTGTCAATCCGTTGCACACACTTACACCTCAAGCAATTTGGAAATGCCAATTATCCTAATCTGCATGTCGTTGTACTATAGGAAAGGCAACACCAGGAACTCAGGAAGGAGCAAAGCCACAGTGCTAACCACTACGCCAACATACCACCTCAATCATGGATTTAGTAAACATTCTGTTGGCAAAATGTTCCAATTTCATTCCACCTTTGTTTGTCTCCATTTCCCCAGTGACAGAAATGGTGAGTGTGACCTGTGGCAAATTTGACATTGTTTTAGTAGAATGCTTTATTGGTTGCATGATGCATGCTGAGGAGTCAAGTTATAGCATGTTTTCCATAATTTCTTTCTGTTTTCTGGAATGTCTAGATTTTATTAACAGTAAAATCCAATCCACACAAGTTTACTAGATTGATATCAGTCTCCGGTAAATTAGAAGAAGCAGAACAGATGAAAGAACCACAGTAAGAATGACAGAACTTTAGTGGAATAGTACAACAAAGTGAAAGAAAGTTTATTGAGGATCAGCACAGACTTAGAGCAAAGAAACAGAGAAGTGAGAAACCAGCATAGCAATCTGACACAATATGACTATGGTGACTACGGGCCAATTTCACTCCAATGTCATTCTATAGCACGTGTGTGAGAAAAGTTAGCTGTTTTTTTTCCTCAAATACCTGGCCTTCAAAATGAAAAGGTATTCTGTGCAACAAAATAAAATCTGACCGATCTTTCCTGAGATCAGACACATTAAAAGATCATGACATGACTGAGCCATTGTTCTGCAAACAACTCACTGTGTATTCAGTGACATGTCAGGGTTGACCAATGCAAGATAAAAATAGGTATAAAAAAAGACAGCTATATTTTCAGTGCAACAATATTAGAAAACGAGTGGTTGACCATTTAACAGGATTCGGTGGCTAAATCGTGGGACATTACCAAGACGACCGTGATTTCACTCCAATGCTCACTTCACTGTAACAACTGATGTGTTATAGATGGACTCCATGACGGCGGCTAAGCGGCTACACAGGTCCTGGGGTGACTTCCTCACTTTGGGTGGCTCTTTCAGCACCACCCTCTCAGCCGAGCAGTCCAGAACCCTCGGCAAGAACTCGCACAGCTTCTCCTGCTGGGAATCTGTTATACAAATAAACAGAATTTATCGACTTAAGCCAGTGTCACACTGCGTGATTACAGTATGATCATATCATCTTCATAATCAGATTATATAAGCTAAGGTTAATCCTCCTTAAGCAGCTTCATTTTATTCAATTGTAGGTTGATATCACAGGCTGAATGTTCAAGTCCCACCGTTCATGTCCTGTTCCAGATAAGAACACCAATGACTCCTGATCGCCTCAATAGCATCCATGTCCTCCTGCGTGACACTGTCTCTGACCATAAGGTGCATGCAGGGGATGACGCAGTCGTTCAAGATGACCACGCCCTCCTCCACGTCGCTCTCTTCTCCATTTTTAAAAAGTGTTGCTGCATTCTCATTCAGCTCCTGCAGAGGTAAACAAATATTACGCATATTAAAGCTTGTAATGCTGAAATAGGTTGGCTGAGTGTGGCATCTAGCATCAACTTGGAACTAAAAACACCAACCAGGTAAATAATAATTTATTTAGGGGTATGCAGTTATAGAAAAATAATATATTTCCTTAAAAGATTAGGGAATTTGTGGTGCATGTTGTGGAACATCCACGAGATAAGTTTCTGCTACTACAACAACAATTAAAATTTGAAGGAAAAGAAATTAGGTCGTATACATGTGAAGTCATTACTATGGAAATTATATGTAAAAAGTGTTCTGCACCGCCTCCTTTCCTTTTTTACCAAAATGCATGATATTGAAAATATTGGTGTATTGCTTATTCCTAATATACATTCACATAATATATGTACCTTCAGGCATTTTCTCCTGTAAAGTCCTATGAGGTTGTGGTCCACGCCTCTCTTTTCCCCGCTCTTAAGCAGAGCGGAATTGTCTTGGTAAGCATGTGCAAGATAAATCAGTGCCTCTCGGATTCTTTAGAAAACAAATATGACAACGATGAGTGTAATATTGTTAGAAAACTCTGTAGTGAAAGTCAATGAACCATCAATTACTTTACATACTTTCCATTTTGGTATTGTTCAAGTCCTGTCAGCAGGTATGCAAACACAGTCTTGAACATGCTGTAGTCATCATGCCATTGCTAATGGGAGAAGACAAGGTTATTAGTAAAATATAATTTGCGTCAGTTTACATAAAAAGTGTCCAGAAAATAAATAATGAAATACTAGTGGCACAATATACTGCTGAGACCAGTAGCTTATCCAGCTCATGGCTCAACATGCTGTGTATTCGAGGATGCTTTTCTGTTCACCACAATTATACAGAGTGATTATCTGAGTTACTGTAGCCATTCTGTCAGCTTAAACAGTAGTGCCTGTTTCATTTTTTAATCACTTTAATAAGTCAGCTTTATGTATGAACTCACTGAACACTTTTTTTTAGCAACACTAATAACTAATATTGTATAGGGTCTCCCTTTGCTCTCAAAACAGTCATAATCCTGCATGGATTTACAACATGTTGGAAAGATTCTGCTTCATGTTTATGTGACTGCATCACGTAATTCTTGTAGATTTTTCTGGTGCACATTCAAGCTGCAAATTTGCAGATGTTCAATTTGAGATGGCTTTTACTTCATGACATGGGGATTATCATGCTGGAAGTAGCCGATGGTAAACATGAAAGGGTGCACATGATTAGCAACAACACTCAAGACAGGCCCAAAAGAAAACATTTCCCATAGTTTTAAACCTCCTTCACCAGCCTGGACCACTGACACCCAAGGCAGGTTGGGTCCCTGGATTCATGCTGTTTATATCAAGTCTGACCCAAACATCTGGGTGCTTTAACAAAATTTGAGATTTGTCAGACTAATCTATGCTTTTCCAGTATTTAACTGTTCATTTTTGTTGAACTTGTGCCCACTGCAGCCTCAGCTTTTTTGGGTCTTCTGCTGGTGTAGCTTATCCAGCTCATGGCTCAACATGCTGTGTATTCGAGGATGCTTTTCTGTTCACCACAATTATACAGAGTGATTATCTGAGTTACTGTAGCCATTCTGTCAGCTTAAACCAGCCTGGCCAATGCTAACCTTTTTAAATCAAGCTATTCCTTTCCACAGTGGATGCTTTTTCTTCATTGCACCACTCACTGTTGTGACTGTTATGTGTGAAATTCCCAGGAGACATAAATACAATCAGCTATACAAACGCTCAGACAAGACCATCTGGCACCAGCAACCATGCCACAGTAAAAATAAAAGAGTTGATGGGTGCAAACATTATTTAAAGCTGTTGACCTGTATGTACATGATTTGTACATGATGTACTGGAGCTGTTGGCCTGTACAGTATGTACATGATTTTATGCAATGCACTGCTCCCATGTAATTGGCTGATTCAAATGAGTGAGTAGGTTTGCAGGTTCCCCCGATAAAGTGCTCAGTGATTTTATTTATACTGTAAATACTATAGACTATAATGTTACGTGAATCTTATTTAAAACTGCACTACTGTTAAATTCTCGATGGGGTTTAACCTGAAAAAAAAAAAAGAGTCACTAAGCCAAAGACAATAAGTCTTGTTCAGCTACAACTTTTTTGTCACAGTGGCCAAGCATTTTGTCACATGAAAGAATGAAAGAAAGAACTATCTGTGATTTTACCATGTACTCCTCCATATCCATGTCTTCTGGTTTGATAAGACGAAGTTTGGTTCTGGCCTCCCTCATGATACTGATAGACCTAAAGTAAGTGAAATGAACTTGTTAACTACAGTGTATTTCACTAAAACACCAAATGCAAATTCTATACGCAATTTACCAAACTGGGTAAAGACCAAAAAAAACAACAACAAAAAAAACAAGCAGTTTCAAAACATATCGAATTCAGTGAAAAACAAAGACCAAAAGCCGAAATACCTATCATCAAAGCTCAAGTTTCGGTCACCAAACTGCTCCAGCAGAGTTCTCTCAATTATGCGGTCAGGAGCTTTATTCTGGAACAAATAGACCAGCACATGCTGAAGGCGAGGGTCCTGCTGGGGGGTGATCTCCTCCTGAGACAACGCATACAGTCTGGAGTACTCCTCTCGAAATGCCTAGAGGAAATCCATGTTAAACTATGCATTCAGGAAGTACAGTACAGATTGTTATGCGTTTGGTTAAACTGCAAAAACTGGGTTCATGTTAGCATTAGGAAATCCAAGATTAGATTTGAAAACGTGGACAACAGACACTAAATTTATAATACTTTTTTTTACTTGTTTCAGGATAGGTTTAATAGTTTTATGTTTGGTTTATTTAAATCTTATAATAAAAATTAATAATAATATTATTTAAAAAATTATATAAAAGATATTTAAAATATTTCGGTTTTTTGTGGTTTTTGTCGTATACACAAGTCACCATTCCAGGGACACACACTTTCCTGGAAATTAATTCTTCACAAATTAACTGATTTTTTAAAAATACATATAATAAAACTGTAAAGTGGCATTGAAGATATTTGTGAAAAAAAATTATGCGAAGGCATAAGATGAGTAATAGAACACATCAAGATGGTTTTTGGAATATGTGTCTGTCTGTTTGTTTGTTTGTGCACCCATAATGTAAAAACTACTGAATTCATTTTAACAGGAATTGTCACAGATGAATTTGGCCGAGCTTGAGGTAACATGTTTCATAGCAACTGGCCCACGGGAAGAGAAGATACGCTACATTGAAATTTAAATGGAAACCACCAATATATCATTAAAAATGAACACTATTAGTGCTTAAAGTGTCTTGAACATACACTACCGTGATAAGCCCTGCTTCAGGACCTTCTTTGTCAAAGACATCTCTGGCTTTAGCTATGGCAAGAATGACACCTTGCATGGCTGGAGTAAGCATCATCTGTATAGTCAAGAAAACAGAAAGAAATATGTCAGGAAGCATTATCATGGCAGTGCCTTAGAATGTCAACTTGTTGGGGATCTTGTATTCTCATAGTCACAACGAGTCATGCATAGACTTGGACTGGCTAGTTATCAATCTACAAAATGACGACTACAAATTACGTATAAGGTATTAGTTGAAGGCTAAATCTCACCAGCACCACTATCAGTGGTCAAGTGGCATTGTGGGTAATCTAGGAAACCTATGTCGATGTGTTACGATGTCAGGATACATCAATATGTTTACTAAGACAAAAAAATTACTCAAAGTGTTGTGATGAAATAAGTCGTAGATGCTGCTAAAGTTCATGTGTTAATTATTAAACCTGCAGCATTTCCTTTGATGATTATATGACATTTCACCATTATAACAATGTAAATTCTTGTTTTGGCTATTACCTCTTCGTTATATCCATCTGCATCAGAGAGCACCAAGATCTTGCCGACATTAGGGATCTCTACCTCCGACACCTCGTTCTCTGGTTGCGCGGCCTCGGCTTGGCTGTCCTCCGCTGATGTAGTCTGTGCTTCAGCTTCTTCAGCTTCTTCAGCCTCTCCAGCCTCAGGTTCTGGGTCTGATACTGCTTCTGTTTCTGTCTGCTCACTTACAGTCTGGTTAGTCTCGGTCTCTGCTTCCGCTGTCTCTTCTTCCTCCTTATGAGATGGCGATACAGGACTCTGAATGGGAGATATAAACATCTGTTCATGTTTTATGATCATTTTGGGATACCATAAAATAAGTTGCTATGTTTTCATGTTAGTTCCACCGTTGCAGGTAGATTAATACAAGAAATGGTACATTTGATCCCTCTCTACTCTTCCAAATCAGGACCGATCCTTAGCTTGACTAAATACGGACGGGTTTTCTTACAGTATTTTCTTTAGAAAAGCATAGTCGTGGCTGACATAACCTTGGACAACATTTCAGGTTTTAATTTAGCAACACTTTGGTGACTGACACCTGCTCATGGCAAGTGTGCTAGTATAACTGCTCCAGACAAAATATTGTCTTATGTCTATAAAAAGCAGTATGTGTACTGACATTCTGAAGTAGATGTGTGTGCATTTAAATACACACACACATATATAAGGGCGTTCAAGTCAAACTGGGACTTATGATGAAATTTCTCATGAATAAAGGCTGAAGCCTGAAAAAGCTGATTGACATTTACAGAAGACATCAAGCACAGTACCAGGATGAGACTCTTAGCCACAGTAAAACATGTGAATGATGTTCCCGGCTAAGGTGGCTCATAGCCCACCTCAGTCTTTCATGTCGCCAACTTGTAGAAGAGACACATCTGTCTGTGGGAACTGTACACACAATCATTCACAAACACCACTTGCGAATTACGGGACTTCACCTGGGAGTTACTGCCACAACACCTGTACATTCCTGCCTATTCTTATTTCCACATGGGCATTAATGGAGTTCCTAGGATGCCAGT
Source organism: Clarias macrocephalus (assembly GCA_011419295.1). Lineage (NCBI taxonomy): Eukaryota > Metazoa > Chordata > Actinopteri > Siluriformes > Clariidae > Clarias > Clarias macrocephalus. The sequence continues at coordinate 6,917 of JAAGKR010000210.1, read as the reverse complement.
GTTTCAGACGTGAAGCAGGCAGTCAGATTATGGCTGTAAGGTACTGAAAAAACTTTCCAAGCACTAGTGAAACACTGGGATGAATTTATTGGCGGGGATTATATAGGCTGTCATAATTCATAACTGTGTTCTGTTATTCTACACAATCAAAAGTCCAAGTTGGACTACATTGCTCCTTGTAATTATAAATGATTTCATCATTTAAACCACTGTAAACCCTTAATTGTCTGACAGAGTGAATGTACTAACATGAGACGCATGAGCCTGGGCCACGCAATCAGGTTAGCATCCAATGTTCTCATTATAGTTCATACGTTCTTCTAGGCCTTTTTCAATCCTAGAAGTTTCATATCTAATTACCAGCTTTAAAATAAACACTGGCTGCATTTGAGAGTTTTCATTAATATTTAAAATGCACACACATATGAATCTTAAAGTCTCACCACTAGAGGTCAGGACTCACCACAAAAATGATGAGCTGCTTAAAGTAGTAGATGTATGGAACGCATTTAACATCACACCCTGTTCTGCATGAAGTAACACTTTACCCTGTGATCTAATGACAGAGATTCTGTGCATGATTAAAGGTAAGCAGCCTATTTACATGCACTGCTAAAACACTAAAGGACTGAAAGTGACGAGGACTCGGAATGCAATTGCATGCTCATGGACTTGTTATGAGCCTTCATTTAAATTAATTCATTAAATTTTAATAACTGCACAAATTAGGACTCATGTGGTTTTAAACAGACTGCAGCAGGTTGTGGTGTGTTTAGGCCATGCCTCGTACTGTGTTGGTGAGATTACAGGATAAATGGAATACAGAACTAATTATAAATTATATTAATAGAGATGAACTACATTTGATACCTGACCTTATATTTTTTTAGGTTTTGATGCCATGTACCTGTATATAACATGAGTAAAGACAGACAGGCCGCTTTAATATGGACTTAATTACCCAATCAGCCAAGCACAGGAATCTGAGGCTACACTGGGCACACCCTTAAAACTCAAGTGGCACAGATACGTGCCGGCAACACGGCATAGGCCAATGACAAAAAAATATATTTTTAAGGGCTAATATGGAAGACTTGCCGGTGTGTGCATTTGTGTTTTCGGATATGACAGGTCGAACAAAAGTTATCATTACTTTTATAAAGGGTAAATTTTTACCACTACCAGAATATGGGAATGACGTTGCAAAAATGTCGAATCCTTAAAATATATAGCATATTATTATTATTTTTGGTCATAGAAACAATCAAAATCAGCATTAAAAATCATGTGTGATCATGTGTATCTGTGCTTTTCTTTGCCTATATGACCCATTTTTTTATTTCTTGCTCAGTCATGTTTAGTTCAGTTCATCCTATTGCCTATTTTGGGCTGGAAATTAAAAAAAAATCTATACTGCATAATCCTGAGCCCTATAAAAAAAAAAAAACAGAAAAACAAATGATGGCTAAAATGCACTGAGCTTTAAGGGCTATTACACTGGACAATAGATGATCAGTAAAATACCCTCACTGCTCAGTTTCTATATATTATATATGACATTTCTGTTATTTTATTCACCACTTGTATTTTAGCTTCAAAAAGATAACTACACACATACTTGTTTTGATGAGCAAGCAAACCAAATGCAATTCCTCTGTACAGTAGTCTGCATGCTGTTTCCAGGAGCTATCTAAGGGAACTATTTTTAAACAGTGTCAACTGACTGGCTTACCTGACTCTCATCCAGCTGGCTGTTGGTCAGACCGGGAGAGGTGGCATCCTCAGTACCCTCCTTTACCCCCTCACTGCTCTCTGGTGACAAATCAAGAGCTGCCGTACTGGTTGTGGCCTCTGGAAATCAGAAACAACGTCATGTGATAAACTGCAACAGATGCAGTCAGTTATGTTACCTTGTCTGGAAAAGTCGCTGACCTTCTGAATGCTGGACCGGCTCCTGTCCTGTCTCTGTGGTCGTCTCTTCAGGGTTCTCAAGGCTGTCTTTTTGATCTGGTTCTGGATTTGGATGCTCTGGTTCAGGAATGTTCTCCTCGGTGCTACTGTTAGCCTGCGCTGTGGGAACCTGGGGCTGTTCCTGAGACGCATGATGGAATTGCTCCTCCCATTCCCTCAGTTGCTGCTGGAACCAACGGTTGTCCTCACGGACGTAGCGTTTTAGTACGGGAGGAAGGGAGTCCATGCCTTGCAGAACCTGTCCTGTCTCGTTATCTGTGTCCTCTGCCGTGAACACAAATGAGGACGACGGGAAAACAACCACTAGTTCAGAATACACACATGTACAACACTTGAAAAACTTCTTACAAATTTTTATAGAAAAAACTCTTAAACCCTACCAAGAGCATAAACATGGCATAGTATAAACATGCTGGAGTACAACCTTATAACTCAACACACCCCTGTTAGCAGGCGAGGCACAGGCCAAACGTTGCCCTTTATAGTGTTTCGAGCAATCCACTATCCTGTTACCAACTGATATACTAAAAATACAGACTATTAATAACAACAGTGCTATTTCTCTCCTACTTTTTACCTATGCTTGGAAAAACTACTTCTTAATTGCCAGAATTTTTCATGCTTGAATTAGGAAAGTGTAGTTTAAGCCCTGTCAGAAGGTATTTATTTATTTATTTATTTATTTATTTATGCAGGGTTTTTGGTTGCAAAAAAGCTTGCATATAAATAAAAGTATTTAATTTACTTCTCAAAAAAATATTAGTGTGCATACATATTTAAATACTACATTTTCAACTATGTAAGAGACATAAAAACTATAACAAATGCGAAGAAGCCTTTTAAATAATGAAATGATCATGTTTTTACTAAAAATATTATCTTTATAAAAATATAAATGGCTGTAAACAGATTACTGCAAAAAAATCTAAATCAAATCCATTTTATTAGGAACACCTGTACTGTACATCTAGTTATTCATAGAAATCCTATTAAGCAATCTCAGGAGCACAGTGCATAATATAATAATAATGATTTGTACCAAATCTAACAGGTACAGATCAAGAGCTTCAATTAATGTACAAATTAAAGCATGGTTGTCGTCGCCAGATGGGCAAGCTGGATGAGAGGGCAGAGGAGAATGACCAGATTGTTTCAAGCTGACAGGAAGGCTACAGTGATTGTACCATACCACACATCGAACCTTGAAGTGAATGAGCTACAACAGCGGGAGACCACATCAGATTCCACTCCTGTCACCTACAAACAAGATTCTAAAGCTACAGTGGGCACGTGTTAACTGAAACTGAAAGGGAGAAGATTGAAAAAATATTGCCTGTTTTTTTTTTTTTTTTTTTGCAAATAACATTTGTTTCAATTCCTAAATGAATGTTCGGAACATCCTCCTAGTAAACCACATGGATTATAATGAAATGCTGCTTAATAGTCCACTTTTTGACTTTCATAGTAACAGTCTGTGTAAAATGAACAGCTTGCAGGTGCGAAAAATATTTTAATGAGAAGTAGACTATGTCCTGATATAGCACCTCCAACAACATAAGTCAATACCTGCTATGAGGTGTGGCAGTCCGTCATTAATGTACATGAGGCAGTAAGCACTGGCATTGGTCATCCCGCCATAAGAGTCCCGCACCAGCTCCTCCCACGACGACTCGGTCACCATCACATCATTGTACTTGAGCCAGCGTTTATGAGTGTGATCGTAGATGTAGGCCCAGTAATGACCAGCAGATGCCTGTCCCTCATGAACAAGAACTGCATGCAGCCGGTACGGCACCTGAAAGTTCCAAGAGAAATATCCGTCTCAGTCTTACTGAGGTTGGCAGTACCTTATACTTTAAAGCCATGCATCACAGTACCTCAAAATTATTTATCGTTTTCATGTTTATTAGGAGATTTTCATAAATCAAATAAAACATTCAGCTCATTTTAGTGCCTTTTACTCATTTCAAGCTTTCTGGCACATAATTTAGCTTCTTTCTAGAGATAAATTATTCAAATTTACAGTAATGATCTGTCAGTAGAACAAGACAAGCTTGAAATTAGTAAAAGTCTAGAAACATGCTTTATAATCTCATATGTGGTTTACTGTAATCATAAAATATGGAATACTAGATAAATGTGACTATATTTATATATAGATATTTTTTGCTGTGCCCATTAGTTTTAGGTTACTGTTAAGACAAAAGTATATATATAAGTGTGGTGGAACAACACAGCAGTGGACATTGACTATGACACAACCACGATCGATCATATGTATAGAGACTTATGTGACATCCTGCATTTCCCAGACCTTCAGTCACAACCGGGTCTTGATATGGCAAACTATTTACACCAATCAGCAATAACATTAACACCACATAACATTACCACATTATTAATAATTATCAGTTATATACCAATAAACTGGTCAGAGGATCATGGGCACCCGAGGCTCATTTATGCCTCTGAGGAGCAGAGGACATTCTGTCCAGTCAAAAAAGTCAATGCACCATACTGTAGCTGAAAAAAAGTCAGTGCTGACCATGTATCAGAACACCAAGTGCACCACAGCATGCAAAGAACCCTGGGTCGCCGACCTTGCTTCCGAACTCCCCAGATCCATCTCCCCTAATCCAAACCAGCACTCATGAAACATGCTGGACGAAAAAGTCCGATCTAAGGTCCCACCCCACAACCCAAAACATGCAAAAGATCCACCACCAACGTCCTGGTGCCAGACACCACATCATCCACCCAAACGTCTTTTGAAGTCATGCCCTTAGGGGATAGAGCTGCCCTGAAGGCACAAGTGGAACCCACACGATATTAGGTTTAATGTTTTTTAAGGTGTATTTCAGTTTACTTCAACATAAATAAGCTGCTTCACTCAAAGATTATGCTGTAGCTTTAAAATCATATTTAAAACTAGACTTATCAATTTTATTACCATTATAAAGATTAGGAATTATACAACATTAATGTGTAGTGCTCTGGGAAACAAACCATATATGGCTGAAATCAAATTTATTCAACATAGAAGTGACCAATCCTGCTTCCCTAAAAATTTCAAATTGCTAACTTCACTGAATTCACTGAATTTTATATATATATAAAGTTCATTTGATTCTACAGTATATCACAGCAGGATACTAAGTTATTACCCAAGCCAACAAAAATGCTCGAAATCACAAGCCATACAAACATGGCTTAATTGTACATTAATATTTTGTTAGTTTTTAACATTTATGTCTATGGTAATCATGCTTGTATACACACACACACACATACACACACAGTCACTGAACTTTTAAAATCATATACTGTAGCATTTTGGTCACAGACTGAGAATAATGCCACAATGAAACAAAGTGGAAGTCTGTAGAGCCAAGGGCTGTTTTGGAATATAGACTTTACCTGACACAGACTGTTATCTGAGTACATCCCCTCCAGAGCCTGGCTGACCTTGTCAATGCTGGCCTTGAGCTCTGAACACAAGGAGAGAACAGCGATCAATAGGGTGCACCCGAGGCCAGGCTCCTGATACACTCAAACACATTAGGATATCTGCTGGAAAATAAGGCTGTGCTCTAATACAATACGGTAAAGGGCACAACATGCGGCCTCATGAACAACAGTCGATACTGCAGAGCTGAAAGGAACAAAACAGCTTCTGCAACGCTGGTGGAGAACAATGATTGCTTTTTTCTGTTTTCTTGTAAAGGCAGAGGTCTAGGTAATACTTCACACCGAGAGAGAAAAATGCCGTAACTGTCTGAAAGCCGAGAAGAGGACGCACCGTTGATGCTGTTCTCTGCTTCGGCTCTCCAGCGCTGCAGGCAGCCCCTGACAAAGTGTAGCTCCTCCTCGCTCACGCTGCTGGGCACCGGGTGCTGAGGCCAATCAGCGGGGGGTCTACACTGGGTGAAGGGCTTGTGGATAGGTGTCCTCTGGTTAGAACTCTGTGTGCAGCCTGAATCATCTGATGAGCCTGCATCATCTGCTTCTGTTTGGCTAACAAGGGTTACAATGCACATTCATTCAGTTATTATTTCTTCAGGGTTGTTGCGAAGAAAAAAAGGTCATGCAATGGGAAAACAAACATTCACCGCTGCATTTCGCCATGCTATGCCTATGTCCGCAACTGGACATGAACTCAACACGTGGCATTACATGTGTACAAGTAAAAGAGGCAGTATGTGTTCACATTTAAAAAATAAGAAATATATATTGGAGGAAATCATAAGTGAAATGTTAAAAGACATGTACTACATGTGAAAAAACATAATCAGTTAATTGGTAACAGAAAATTATTAATTAATTGGTTCTACATAATGCTACAGCATTCATGGATATGATTATACAGAATCAAACAGAACTTCGGGCTCACCATGTATTATATGTGACGTGTCTAAAATCCATTTTAGTACATTTCAAATCAATTATATGATTATTCACGTGATGCTCAGTAAGGTCACTTGAGTGTTATTTTCAATATTGACAAAACATAAGGAAGAAAGCAATATTTTACGATGCTATTACAGGAATGTATAGACATTTTGTTAAATCTGTCTTTTAAAGGCCTGGCTTACTCATATCAGATATGATGCAGAATAACCAGATAAACCACCCATGAAAAAAGAAGTTAAATTGGTGGGAGACCTACAAATAATAATTCTATGAATTTTTATTGTATGCCAAATCATGACCAAAACCCTATGTACAGTACATGCTTTTTCATCATGCACTTTGCGAATAAATAACATACATGAGTCTGGGATCTTCAACAGCTTTGTGGGATCATACAGAATAGGTAATATATGGACATATGAATTTTCAATATATGTAATATATTAAAATATGTGCCCTAAATATGATGCATATATGAAATTGGTCCTTTTATGTATGAATACATCAAACCTCCCAGTTGTTTGACTTATAAAACC